>JAQIWN010001758.1:0-18834 GCA_034699025.1 Entomobrya cf. arborea Gr-Col-00668
AAACCTCTTTTATATAGTAGATGAGGTGCCACAAACATACAGAATAACGACTTCATTCCCATTTTATATTACGATTGTGAACCATGTAATTTTTTGGGAGTATCTTATAAACATGTACGATATATAGCATATAACCATGAACGTAAGTCGTGATTCTTGTAAAGTAGCTGCAGTTGCTCCTGCCATGTCGATATAATATTTTCTACAATAACAATAGAAAATTACGAACAACGCAACACCAACCAGTCTTTGCAGTATTCACCCAAAAATTCCTGGAAATGTGGCCCAATTTTAGCAACATTTTGTCGTTTTTTTTTCTTTACATAGCCAATGTTGCTTTTCATACCATAGCCATATCATAACCACAAATTAATACACGTTTACTACGTAACGCGTAAAAATACCTTAATTTTCTAACTTGTAACCAAAGTAGAAAAACTTTGGTAATATCTAGCCTTTATGGCTAGTCTTTTGGTTTTGGTCTTGGCCCGTCCGGTGTAACATGACATGACACCATATCATTATCATTACAACCTAATGGCAAATGAAAATGCAATGAACGTTTGTAATTCCATCACATATGTAAAATACTACATGCAATTTCCACTTAACCCTTTCATTATACTATTAATACACAAAATATAATCGTTTAATAATAAATGCCGGTAGCATTTTGTGGTTTGGAAGTTTACTTGGTTGGTTTTGGTTTAATAGCTTGATCGTCATATCATCACATCACCAAATCAAATCGGAGCAAAAAAAGTGGTGATTTGCTTTCAAGACATTTCTCAGAAAAGTGTGTTGACTTGGCTTCAATTCAAAAATCATCAAATCAAGCCATCATCCTCTTTTTCTTTTGAGGTTTGGTGTGGTGTGGTCTTTGAGCACGACAGCAGCTTATCATACACAATCAAAACACATTTAACTATTTTTTTTACATAATTTTATTATACTTTACGATCAATAACAATTTACGTCAACAGCAGGAGGAACAAGGCAAAGAAGAAGACATCATCTTTTAGTGTTATTTGGCTAAAAAAGAAGCTTTACTGCTGCCGCATCGCATTTCATTGCATCAAATCATCATTTTACTTGGTTGACTCATCATCGTCTCTCTGAAGGACTCAAGAAAGAAAAAAGACAATTTAATCGGATTTGTGATCTCATATCTTTTTATCTTCTTTTTATATCAATACCTACCTGTAACACTACTAGTCTTGCTCTCCTTCTCATGATCATCTCATCTTCAGTCATTTTGGGGAAATATGAGACTTAAGCTGACTTAAGAAGATCTCACATCTCGTCTCTTTCCATTAAATTACCATTTTTATGGTAAAAATAGTGTAAAATTTTTTCATAATATAAAAAAATAAGCCTACATAATAATCATCTTTGATCATCCCATTTTTCCGAAGAATCATCCGGATTTTCATTACTAAAAACCAGTCGAGTCAGACAATCAGTCAGAATCAATTCTCCAAGAAAAAAAACATAGATGAAATATAAATGTACATCCGTGATTCTTGTGATTATACATATTATATTTTGTGCACATGTGCATCAAATTCAAGTTTAATATACACTTTAATTTATTAAGACAAGGCAAGGTGTACAGTGAACAAGTATATTTTTATATGTACCTTGTTTTTTTTCTTGATTGTTCAGTGTTCAGTCAGTGTGTTCAAACAAAGCGATTGATCTGATCTGATTTGATATTTTTTTCTTTGATTTCTTGAGAAGTGAACCTGTTTATTTTTTTATATCGTCATAAACTCATTAATTTAAGACGTCTCTACAAAAAAAAAGTAAAAAGCGACCGACGATTTCCTGGTAAAAGCTGGAGGGCTCTTGCTGTGAGGAAAAATTTTCTTTTTCTGAGAGTCGGAGAGAACAATAAGTAATAAGACAAGTCAACTTGCAAAAATATTGATAACAAAGTACAAATACAAAGGTTTTTCGTCATCATCATCATTATTAATCCGGGTCTCTTGGCTTTCGGCTTAGTTCAGCTCAGAAGCGAAAAAAATTCAGTGAACTGAAAGATATAAATAGAGGAAGCATGGGAGTTGGAGCAAAATAATTAATACTTTTCCAGGGACGCGAAAAGATAGACAAAAAAAGCGAAGCGGAGAAATAAAAGGACGCGGACGTGAACTAAATAATCTGCTGTTGCGTTGCCATTGTCGTGCTGTAATACGAAGTAATAATCTATCTTGCAAATCTGCAATCTGTCTACCACACCGCACCGGTCGAGAAGTATAGAGGTTGACATTTGCCCGTGAAGGAAAAAAGTAGAGTTTTTTTGGAGATCTGTTAACGTCAGCAAAGGTATGTCAGTAGACAACTGACTTTCCTTCCGATTCGTTCTGTGCTGACTTGCATGCGAAAAAAAGGTGCATCTTTTTAGCAAGGTTGGTGGAATGCAATCATAAAGTAAATCAGGGACACAGTCAGAAGAGTCGATAAAGTTATTACCTATTTTAATTTAAGTTGTGTTAATTAAGTTTACATGCCAAAAAATATATACTGATTAACTTACGAAGTGACCTGAACTGGCCTGGCCTAGTTTAGTAGAAAAATGGGTACATTTAATGGCCATGGACAAGCTGATCAACAAACTTGTGAGGAGAGCGGCCCCAATAGTTTAATGGGTGCAGAGAGAAAAGCAAGGGGAAAGATTTGGGGCGAAATGAGATGTACATCTTTAAGGATAGCTTGTCTTTTGGTACTGCTTTCTCCTGTCATTCTGGTAGCTGTTGAAGGTGCTTCACTTTCTTTGGAACATAACGAAGGACAAATTGCTCCTGGATTTTATGAGCAATTGGCACATCGTTATTATCGGCCCGAAAATCATCAGCAGTTTAATAGCGATGGAAGCAATCATGGCGGTGGAGGTGGAAATAGGAATTTAATGAATTTACGGGGGAAATTTGGTGGAGGTGGTGAAGGTGGGATTGGCAGGGGCGAAGAGGAATTATTTGAAGCAGATAGCGTGGGTGGGAGAAGTCGTAGTCGTAGTCATAATCAAAATAATGACGAGGATGGTGACAATGCGAATGGCGAAATGCTGAAGATTGCTGCTTCAGAAGTAGTTCCCAGAAGACTTCAAGCTGTTGAGCTGCTTATGGAAAAGTAAGTGTAAAGTTGCGCACTTTTATGGGGAAAAATATTAGTAAATTGAAAAGTTGAAAAATAATATGTTATGTAAACTAAAAATAGATACAAACAATTGGAAAACGTGAAAGAAGAGGTGGAGGAAAGAGAGAAACAAGAGGAGGAAGAGGAGTCTGCAACTGCAAAGGAACCTGAAGTAGAATTTAAATCGGAACATCATTTTCATCAGCATCAGCGACAGCATCATAATCATCCTCTTGTGGTACCTACAGAAGGTATGGAGGTGGAAGATGGGCCAAGTAATGAAGGGAGAGGGAGGGGACCGGGACGAGCACTTTGGTCAGAGGATTTTGATAAAAAAGCTTTGGGTAAGTTTATTTTGCAAGGTTTTTTTTTTGTCTTGTCAAGCTAAAATATTTACAAGTTTGGAGTAGTAAATTGGGTGAAAGGATTAAAGATATTTTATGTACAAGGCTGTTTTGCATTTTTGGATTGGGTTTGGTGAGAGGTGAAATGGGAAAATGGGATTTATGTGCGAGAAAAAAAATGTCATTCATTTTACATGCAATCATCCGACTACTCTACACAGCATTATCACATCATTTATTCATTAAATAAATACGTTATGAAGGGAAAGAAATAGGAGAAAATTGAATTGTTGATGGTGTGTAAAAGGTGTGTGGGATGATTAATGGTAATTTGGTTTTTCATATGCAAATTTTATGCTGGTTTTTTCTTACAGAGTTGTGTGGAACAAGCGCATCTTTACAGTGTGGAAAGCGTATTCAGAGTTTAATTGAAGGTCAACAAATGACAGAGTTGAGTGTCCACATGCAATGCGATTTAAGAGATGTAAGTAGCTTAAAAAAATAATATAAAAAGATTTTGCTTTTAAGGGGCAATGTAATTTCCTGTGTAAGGTTTTAGGTGAAACCTTTTAGTAAATTAGGTATGGTATTTTTTCTCTGGTTTTTAAGGATTTTTTGAAATGTATTGATACACAAAAGAGGGAATGTCTTTCAAGTGCAGTCCTTCCACAACTTCCACCTAAGGATGTTATCAAAGTGGAACAGAGCAAATTATGGAAGATTTTGTGGACTGCGGGTGGCTGTGTGCTGGCCGACTAGCATACGGCCTTTGATGGGAAACAGGAAACGAAAATTGGAGATGGTGGTGGTGGAGGTGGAAAGAAAGAGAAGATGCAACAACAGCAGCAGCAGAGAAGGAGAAAGCTACGATTACAAGGTTTACTGGAAATGGTGATGATGATGGGAAGATCTTCGATGTTGGATGGTGGAGGAGGGATTGGGGCAATGTGATACGCCGAGTTGAAAAATACAGCATAGCATATATTATTATCTATTATAAATTATAGTTTACAGTTTAATAAAGCTATGAATAATTGAAAAATATTGAAGATTGAAGTGACAAAGATTTTAACTTTTATTTTATTTTTGCATGAGATTTTTTGTCATTTTTTATTCTTCTTGTAAATCACACAAATAACTTACCAGAGCGATTACCTTAATCTATTTTAAAACGTATTTACAGTTTACGTACACGTATTTTGACTTACCCAAAAGCAAATTGTTTTGTAATGTATAGAGGATATCATTGTACAACAGAAACACAATATATGTTTTGTAGGTGTATAAATATAAACTAAAAATTAAAATCTATTCTACTCTAAAAACTAAAACTATATGTACATATAAACGTGTATAGTAAAAGATTAACTAATTATATTTGTCTCGTTAAATTAGTTGTTAAATAAACAAAACAACAGAAACCAAATAAAGTTTTGTGTGTAGTTGTTGGGATGTTGGCTGGATTGGATGTGTGTGGGCGAAGAAGGTCTCTGGGGGTCACAATGTAATAAACGCACTTACCTGTCAAGTTGTTTTGTGATGATGATGTACTATGTACACAAAAGTCGGTTTTCTTTTTTTGAAGTTATAAATTATCAAGTTTGGAATTGTGAAGCAGGAAGTATTACAGAGATACAGATATAGTATTACCTATGTCGGAGATGAGTATACATACATAATATTTACGAATAAAAAATACTAAACGTAGTGTAATATATCAACACACTCAACAAACTCGTGATTATTATCAGTTACGTATTTCTTTTGAAATTCTTCATAACTCTATTTTATACTATTCATTAAATGAAAAATGGGAAATTGGCAACATTTTCAGATAACATACAAACATCCTTTTTGTTCATAACAATAGAAGTTACACACGATGCCACCAAAACAAGCATTGTTACAAATTTTTTCCTGTGAACTCTACAAAAGTGGGTAGCATTTCAAAAGAAAACGTGTAAGAGGCACATTACCTATCTGACAGACAAACAGACAATATGTATTATGTATCAGAATGTAATTTTGAAGTAAAAGGTAAATAGCAAATATGGAAAATGTAACAATAGGCAATATCGAAATGACTGAAGGAAAACAAACGGATGCAGTCTATTAAAAGGGAACAAATAATATGTTTTTAAAAAAATAGGAAAGGAAACAATGACTTGTCCTGTACAGGAAAAAAGGAAAGTAAACGGGAAAAGGCAAAGGAACGCTACTTTACTTCATCTATTTTTTCTGCTTCCCTTTTCAGCTTTCACTCAAGTCAAAACACAAGACACTGCACAGACTGCCTATAGTCAAATAAAATAAAAAATCGGACGGGAAGATGAATGATGAGTAAAATAAAAAAAGAAACAGGTTGGTTGGGGAAATGTACTGAAGAGTAACAATCGACTTTATATAGTGCCTCTAGTGTACTTGCTTTTTAGGTATAAAATTTTTCACTCGTTGAATGAATTCTCTGACTTTTTTGTTTGCTTTTTGTTATTTTATGTAAGTAATACGTAAGCTGCCAACAGGAAGGACAAGGGCATTTTACAAAGGAAAAAAAGAGTAAAATACACTGGAGAAATAAATACACAATCAACCTAAACAAATATAGTTCATGTATTGAATGTAGAGTGTTGTCTTCTCGCTATTTTCTTTTTCGAGTGGACACATCACTTTTTCTGGTTATTGTTGATGTTCTGCTGGATGTTACTGAATTTTTATAAACTAAACGAGTTTTATAGCCTTGTTTACACAATGTTCACTGTTCACTTATATATTTTCATTTAATATGCTGCATAGCCATCATCATAGTCATGCATGTGAGCCGGGTCCATATCCTTTTCGGGCTTCATGTAGCCACCAAAGTTGTCCATGTGATCGTATGGAGGATATTCTATAACAAAAAAATAACACAAAAAATTCTTATACAATTTGGCAATTTGACATGTGTGTAAACAAGCAATAAAAAATACATAAAATCCTTTGCTTCTTCAAGCATACTAAACTGTCAATGTCAAGTAGTCGAGCAAGTGTAAAAAGAAAAGTGAATCGACATTTATTGCCCCATCAAACTTGACGTTGACACCTCTCAAACTCTTAAATATATTTATCTCCACTTACCATCCTCAAATTTGCCATCAATAGGCTCTTCTTTAACTTTAACACGGCCAATGTCAAAGTCTTTGTCTTTATCCTTGTTCCTATCCTTCTCTCTGCAAATTCCCCAAAAAATCAATATTGTTAATTGTTATTTATAACCAACATTCAACCTTCCATTGATTGACATTGCTTATCCACATCCACTTCATTTTTTCTTCTCTTACCTTCTATGCTCACGGTCCCTGTCCTTATCCCTTCTATCCTTCTTCTTCTCCTTATCCTGATCCCGGGACCTACTCCTCCTCTTCTTTTTATTATCCCGACTTCTACTCCTCTTCCTCCTTTCCACCCTTTCACCTTCCTCTGGCTCTCCCTTATCCTTATCCCTTCTATCTCTCGATCTACTTCTACTCCTCTTTCTTTTTCTGTCTTTATCCTTATCCCTTTTTGAATCCCTTTCAACTCTCTCCACCCTTTCCTCCCTGTCCCCTCTATCCCTACTCCTTTTCCTGTCCTTATCCTTTCTATCCCTTGGCCTCGAGTCATCTCTAATAACCCTATCCTTACTTCTCGACCTATCCCTTCTTCCCCTCCCACGATCTCTATCCCTTCCCCCACCACCACCACCACTAGCCCCACCCACAGCGACAACATCGTCCTTATCATCTCTAAACCTCTCCCTTCCCTCCCTATCTGGCTCATCCCTCCCAGAAATCTTCACATTTACTTCAGGACCTCCACGTCTTGTCCTACCCAAACCGCCACCTATCCAAAAACATCAAAAACATACCATTACTCTCCAATATTCATTCTCTATCCAATTTCCATAAAAATTACAATAAAAACTGTGCAGCATGCAGCAATTTTCTATTATTCTCACCCAAGCGTCTCGGTAGCCATCCCTTCACCGTCCTTCCTCTTTCCACATCAACAACTACCCGTCTTCCATCAATTTTCTTTCCATCAGCATGTTTGTAAGCAGCTAAAAAGGGTCCAACAAAAAAATTCATAAATCAGCTTACCAAATATCAAACATTTTTTTACAGATATCTCTAAAAATATTGCCTCAAAAAATAAAATGCCATCTGCTTTTCTTTCTGTTTTATTTTTTCCAGAAAATAAGCCTACATACATATTTCTACGCAAAAAAGTATATGCTTCACAAAATCACAAATACTTTTTCCTTTTTTCTCTGCTTAGAACGCAACAGGAAAATTTAATTTTCGGATTTTCATCGCATCTCCTCTTCTCTCCGAAAAGAAGAAAGAAAGGAAAAAAAGACAAATTGAATGACAAAAAGACACCTGCCATGCTTCTGTCAACCTACACATCTTTTTAGCAAAGATACCAGCTTTATACCAGGAAAAAATATCTCCTTTGTGTTGTGTGCCATTTTCATGTACATTTAACATCCCTATCTTCAAACAAAACCAATACTCCAACTTTCCAACTGCCACACGCGCCTGCAAAAGGTATGTATGCAATTTTCCCTTTCACCTAAAAAAACTTACCTCCTTTCACTTTCACTCTATCCATCCATTTCTCTACCTATTCCATTTCTACGAATTTAATCACAATCACTGCTACCTATGCGTATCTCTTGTAGCCTTCACTCTAATCATGCCTCTAATTTAAGTCAATTCCAATTCTCGTTTGATGTGTGTGTATACTAGTTCATTTAATTCAACGCTTTCTAGCAAGCCTGTCTGAGACTCCCTACTTTTTTACGTAACTTTCTGTGACAATGATTTCTGCATTCTACATCCCTACATTTTATTTGTTCATGCTAAATGCAAATCAACGGATGGTAATTGGTGGTACGGTACTTACGCATCACCTAGCAAGCAAGCTTTTTCCCCCAAAGCCATGTCTCCCTGTCTCTCCATCATCATCATCAAATGATTAGTGACTGGAGTTTTCAAATTCTCTCTCATCATCATCATCCGTTCCGTATTTTCTCTATTTTTTTCTCAAACTGTTCCCCGTAAACATTAAACTTACCAACAACAACACTGATCTGATTCAGAAAAAAATTGGCTACTTACCCACTTACATTTTTTGGGACTTTGTTTTGTGTGTTGTGTTCATTTCATTTACATTTCGGGACATGAAGATTTTAAAATTTAAACTTACCCGAAAACAAAACATTTCAACATTTTTTTTTACAGAAACATTGAAAATATTTTAAAGAAGAGGTAATTAGTAAGTAAAAAAAGAAAATACCCAAATATTTTTTACCCATTTTTTTGCCTTCTTGTTCCCCCCGAAGGCAAAAAAATCTATTTACCACTTACTTACTTACGTTCTCGGGAAGTTGGGTTCTTTTGATTTGATTTTTTTTATCAGATGAGCTTAAAAGTACTTACGTTTCTCTTTACGGACACGGAACTTGCCATACAAATTGGAAAAACTAATTTTTTCAAGATAATTATGCTATTTTTATGATATGAATAAAGATCTCTTACCAAACCAACCATATTTATTTTACCTGAGCTCTTGTTTACTTTTTTTACCTGGTCAAATGATAGGCATCGTGACAGTGCGTTCACTTCCGCCATCCAGGGTTAATCTTTTTCAAATTAAATGGCCTCAAGGTATAAAATATTTATTTCAATTTTTGATGGTTTGTTTTACCTGACACCTTTTTCAAGATTAAAAAATATATCCCTGACTTACCATCATCAACTTTCATCACTTTGCTTACCACCTTACCATATATTATGATGATGATACTTACTTATTGTTTACTGCTTGCATGAAGATAAGATGATTTTTTAAGATGAAAAACTTACGAAATACTTAAAACTTTTTTAGGAAGTTTCGTCAGGAGAAAACTTAATAATATGCACGAAGAAAACGACGAATATAAACAGTAGTCCAGCGCGAACGCTTGGTACACTTCAAAGATGCACTTTACAAGATTACTTTTAGGAATTTGGATTAAAAACTTTCAAAACTAAAACTTGGTTTGTATAGACGATACATTGAATTTAGGATAGGAATGGGTTCTCAGTACTTTGAATTAAAAAAGTTAAAACTGGGACATTTTACACTAAAAACTTGGTTTAAAACAACCAACGCCAGGGTTCATTTTCAGAGAATTTGGTACTTTAAATAAACTAGAAAATCTGGGAAAAGGAACGTAAAAGGATGGAACTGGGGAGGGCGAGGGTTATAGAATACGGGTTGGAGGGATACATTAAAGTGAGTAAATTAATTAACTCCCATATTTTAACTCAGAGATTTTTTTTTGCTGGGGGTGTCGTGTGTGCGATGTCGTCAATTCAATAAAAATGATGACGACACACGACGCAATATTACAAAAACTTACAGTGCATATCCCTTTCATGCTCGTACTCCACAAAGGCATACCCTCTTGGCTTTCCTGTCTTCTTGTTGTACACCATTACAATCTGTAAAAAAAATACGACAACAAATGATTAGTTAAGTTTTTAATGATTTGGAATCGTAATTCAGTAATTGACATGTAAAACTATTGAAAGAAATAGGCCTAGGCCATGTGCTCACCTTCTTTATGGGCCCATACGATTCCATTTCTCTGCGGAGTTTTGATTCTGATGTATCGAAATTCTGAAACAAATACATTTCCATTAGAAATTACAGTTAAAATTTAGTTTATGAGGTACAGTTACTTATATCAATTATTTTATCATTATTTCACTTACAATGCGGCCAATGAACAATGTTTTGTAGGGATCTAAAGTTGAGGCATTTTCATGTGGACTCCCTGCGATCAATAGAAAAGAAAAATTATAAAACTCAATCAGTCAATCTAAATATTCTGAAATTATCTTTCTAAATTACACTAATAACTAAACTTACACATAGCAATTTCCTGTTCCAATTTATACGCCACCTGCTCTGCCTTTTCTTTCTGTTTTCTCACCGCCCTTTCCTCCCTCGTCTCCACTTTTTGTTTTGGGGGAGTGTCCGCAGGATCCTACATAAAAAGAATATACACACAATTTTAAAATACATTACTAGACATGTCACACACTACAATTAAGTTTAAGTTGAACGCTCAATTAATTCATGATTTATATTTTTACCTCAAAAAGGTCCAAGTACTGCCCCACGCCATGATAAGTCCTTGCCGGCTTCTCATGACTTAACTTTGACACAGGAGGAATATAAGGTATGGGATCACGCGCTGCAAACAGCGCTAGCAAATTCGGCGGTAGAAACTGCGTCATTTTAACTATTAACTTTCCCCACTAAACTTTTTAAAATTTCTTATCTGTCTAAACACCTACTTTTAAAAGCATTAGCACACTTCAAAAATTAAAACACACCTATCTACCTCCACCTCAAAATCACGAAATCATTTTCCTAATGAAAACCTAACTACTTAAATACCACTAATTATACTAATTTACTAATTGAGCAAAAACGTAACTAATTTAAACTAATACTTCTCCACTGTTTACAAATGACCTTCAGCTGTTTTAGCTGACTGACTTCCTTCCCAAAAAATAAATAATAATACTGTAGCGTGATGTATTTATGTGAAATTAAATCCTAATTAACGAATTAACAGTTTAATTTTAATTCAAGAGCACTTGCCTCAACTTTTTTAATTAAAATCTTTAAAAAAAGACAAAATGCTTTGATTTAAGCTTTGATGCTGGCTGGGTTTGTTTACAGCTTTTGAGTTGGCAAAACCAGGAAAAAATAAAAGTTCAAACTTACGCGCCAGACCTCCTGCATCTGTGAAATCTATGCTGAAGCTGGTAAGCAATATAACAAGTCAATACACTTTGTTGCATTGACGTTCCGTGGATAGATGCCGTGTAAAGTACTGACAATACTTTCAAATTTTATTGTCTTCAGTTAAAATTTTAATGATCTTTTAATTCTCTTGTAAATTTTACAAAATATATTTAATTACCAATGTTAACTACTAATCAATTTTGACAGTAAAACTAGCGCCACAAGAACATCCATCCCCCGCAGCAGGAATATCAATAATCCGAAAGGCGGATCTGATAAGCTCCGTTTGATAATCAATTTTAGACCCTTTAAGTATGTCCAAACTTGGTTTATCAATAACTATTCTTCCTTTATCTCCTTCTTCACCTGATGATAACACAATGTCTTCAGTGTCATCAATTTTCTTGGAGTCCATCTCGAACTTGTACTGAAATCCCGAACATCCGCCACCTTCCACGCTTATCCGAAGATAAGATGCATCCTTGTCGGTATCGGAGGAAGAGAAGAGACTTTGAAGGCGTTTCTTTGCAGCTTCGGTTATCAGTAAAGTGGAAGATGAGAAGGGTTGAGGTTGGGTGGGGGAGATGCTTGATGTTGCGGGGGTGGAGGAGCTGTTGTTCTGGTTTTGGAGGTGACTTGAGGAGGACACAGTGAAGAAATTGTGGAGGTGGATGTGATGATAGTTTGGTTTCTGGGTGTAGCCGACACTAAATCGCTGACATGTTGCCTTTGCGTGGGCGGTGGCGTGGTTTCGGTTAAAAGATGAGAAGAGACGTAGGCGTTTCACTTGACAAAGTGTCCGGGACATTTTTACCTATATTTTAATTGCAACCATGTAAAATTATAAAAATTAACTGCAACATAAATGAATCATTCATTATAAAGATGCATGCGTATGATATGATATGAACTTTAATGATCGAAAGTTGGATCTCTCAAGTTACCTAGGTCAAAAAATTAACGATTTAAAAATACACACGTCACATGAGATGACTTCAAAGTCACCCTTCCTGTTTTAGTTGTGCCTCTGCACGAAACCTTCCACATGTCACACTCCATCCTCCAAAAATATTCCTCATCATCAACAACATTTTACGAATACTGCAAAGATGAAAGAGCTCCGCTCCTCCAAATCTCCCTAAAATTCTCCAGAGATCTCCAGAACAAAAGATGCATCCAACGAAGCCATTATTGTAGTCAGCCAGCCAAAACGCTACTGCAACCTGCACCCCAAAAACTCAAGCTCTTCTACATTTTTTTTTCTCAATCTCCCCTTCTTCATCTCCAACAACAAATCATAATCCAAAACCACCATCTCCCTCCACCACTCCTCCAAAAAATTGCCACCTAAATAAAACCCAAACTCCTTATATATAGTACAATGGTTAAAACCGGCTTCTTTATACTGTTATCACCTCCATCTTCAATGTAAAATTACTCCCCTCCCGTTTCAAACACCACCGGGTATTTTCCAACTCTACATTTTTCTCCATGCACCAGTGGTGCACCACCAGCACCGGAACCCACTACTCCTGGACTTCGCACATATGGCATCGCATCTCACAACCTGACTCCCTTTCCATCTCCAAAAATTTTCATTTTCCACCTCTTTCAAGAAACAGCAGAAGCTGTGATGGTAGTAGTGGTGGTGGGTGGCACCCCAAAAATTAACTCTCATCTCATTTTCCCATGCATCTTTATATGAAAAACTAGAAAGAGGGTGAAAGGATGCATATACACACGTTACGTTACCATTCAATAAAAAAAATCTTGCATCCAGTCAAGTCACAAAGCTTTACTTTCACTTCCTCCTTCCAAAAAAAGTTACACTTTTTAAAGAAAGCTGGTTCAACATTCACCAATGTACACAGAGTACACACTTTACAAAACCTGTACACTGTACATATGTTCACTGTTCTTGTCCAGTATTTTTTTTTGCACTTGGAGGAAAACACTACTCCAAAAATATTTTCCCTCCAATCCCTCCAAGAAAAAATTACAAGGCTTATTGTCACTGTCAAAACAGCAAGCCAACCAATGCTAAAGGCCCCATCACCGTCACCACAGCACATAAACACACACAAGCACAAGCTTTTCCTGGATTGAATTTTTCCTCCAAACTACTCCACTTCACACATGCCAGATACCACATCATCCAGAAGTTTCCTCCAAACAATTCCATAGGATATTTTTAGTATAGAAAAAAAGTAAGCCATTCAACCAAAATCATGCCTCGTGCCTTGCTTTCTCGGTGGTAGCAGCGGTAGCTTGGTTTGGCGAGCTCTTTAGAAAGAAGGAAGGAAATGCCTCCAAACAATAAACTACTTCATTCCTGCTTATCTTCTTACTGACCTTTAATCCATGTAACATTATGCAAAACTTGAATTAAATTAAGCCAAATTAAATCCGCAGGTTTTTTGTGACTTTTACAATATTTTAATCCAAAATTTTTGGTAAAGTAAATAATACTTTTTTTTCACAACAATAAGATCTTATCAATCAAACCACTTATCATTTGATTCTGGTTTAATTGATACAAAGTATAAATCAATGTTTAATTTATATTACCCCCTTACATCACAACTCATCTAATTAATTACATTTAAAAAATACAAAATCTTTTCTGTATGTTACAACATTACAAAAAAATCTCCACATCCTTCATTTGAAACCTTCAAATAATTTAAACGTGACCACCCCCCACACCCCCTCCCAAAAAAAAAAAAATCTTTCGTTAGTACAGCAGCTCATGAACCGGATTTTGTGTAAACTGCACCTTGACCAAATACTTAGGCTGAACCCTCCCCACATCGTAGACAATGTACTCATTAAATTTCAGCGCAGCTACAATCCCTTTCTTTGAAATATCCGGATTATGAATGGTGGGTCCCAACGGCCAAATACTTCCATCAATAAACTGATCCCATTGGTAGTCTGGAACATGGACCCCACATCCCTTGACACTGGTAAATGGAACAGCGTCCGCATCATCAACTGGAGGTCCTGTCAAAGTGGCCATGGCTTGATAAGCTTTGTACATGTTTCCTAAGAGCACATCGCAAAGAAGAAGATAAGCTTCTCCTCCTACTACATAAGCGCTATCACAGTACTGGCAACTTTTAGAGACTCTGTCGGCGAAGTAGATTCCACTGCCAAACATTTGACCATGGCTGGTGGGGAGTTTCAGGCCGTTTTCTAGGATGGCTCTCAAGTTTTGTCGTTTGGTACCGTGCCAGAGCATCATGCGAAGTTGTCCTTGGGCAGCAGGGTCATCGGAGAAGTCAATGGGAGGGGCACGGGTGCCGGTTTCGAGGGAGTCGGCTTTGGGGATGATGCGGAGGATGGAGAGGATCTTGACTCCGAAGCCGTGTAATTGCCCGCGGCCAACGTAGTCGTGGATGTTGATGAAGGCGGGGTCGTCAGGTTGGAGGGCCCAGGCAAGAACTTTTCCGGAGTTGAGGAAGTGGTCGTCGGAACGAACGCCAAGTTCTCCAAAGATTTGGAGGGCAACTTCGTCGTCGATTATGGTGGCGCTCACCTCTCTAGGTCCAGGGAGGGGCTGCACGGTGTTTTCGTCGGTGGGTGGCGGTGATGGTGAGGGGATGGTTACAATTGGTACAGGGGGGCGGGTAGGAGCAGTGGCAAGATATTGAACAGTTCTAGCTCTGAGTTTGACAAGGCTACGTGCAAAAGCTGCATTTCGTTTTTTGATGGCTTGGTTTTGGACACTGCTGAGGGTCATTCGAGTTGCTCGAGTGGTACTGGTTCTGGGAGCAGTGGAAGGCTTTGGCTTCTTAGGTGGCATTTTGTCAGAAGAAGGGATCTGTTGGAGGAGATAAAGGAGACAGTGGCAGTACAGCAATACTTTAAGGTGGGTGGCGGTGATGAAGGTCCCAGTCAGTCAGTCGAGGATCTAGAAAAAGATGATAATTGGTTAATAACTTATTATTATAATTTGAAATTGAAGGTATTCCACGAAAAATAGTCACAACTACCACTGGTTAAAATTATTTACCTGTTTTTAAGTATTTAGGAACAATAAAGGTGGCAAGGTCGCAAGGCCAAGGAAGGGAGATCACTCTCAAGTCAAACGCAGGAACCTAAAACCAAACAAAGGATACTCTCCAATTAAAAATCAATTCATTCATTCATTTTTAATGCACTTAAACTTAATCCAAAGATGTAAACACTGAGACAAAACAACACTTATTATTCTTTTTTTAATACCAAACACCACTAATGATCACTAACCTGTTTAAATAATTCCCGAAACCAAATATGCCATCCAGTCCAGCACACCTCAATTAAATCTCCCCTAACTAAAATCCAAACAAAAGTTAAAATGGGAGGTTGACAAAAAAATGACAACTTTGTAAATACAGCAGGGAGTTAAGTCAAGACTAAATATAAAATGCTAAATGCCGCTGCTTCATTCCTGTCACTGTGTTAGTTGTTGTGTTGGTGTTGGTAGTTTTCCCTCCACTGCTGTCCAAAAAATCCAGATATAAGTCAACTAGAAACTCGACGTCTAATCATGTTACTATTTTGACTTAACATCACCGAATTCACCGTTCTTTTCACCAGAGCTCCGCTTTAATTAGCGTCCCAAGTGTCCCAACATAATTTTTTTTTGTTTAAAAAATTGACACAAGCCAATTTTTGTAAAACTTAGAGAAAAAATTGAATGAATAAAATTAAATCAATTTAGGCTTTAATAAAACTGATTTTTATTTATCATGTAACAATTTAAAAACAACTTTTTCAACAATTTAATCGGTTTTAAAACCAGCCAAATAATAACTGAAGAAAATACAAAGGCTCATAATTGGAAACTTAAATGATTGACTGCTACAATTATAATTTCCATTTTTCCCGTCTTTAAATTCCTCAGCTTCAGAACTCTGCTGCTGCTGATAATCCAATCTCCTCTTTTTCTCCTCCGCTTCTAATAATGCCTCCACCTCATCCCCATCCAAGGGATGAGGTATCCCATTCTCGTCCACCCTGTACGACTCATTTGCGTAAATTATTATGTTTTCCGCAGATGTCAATAATCGAAATCCCCCTTCCTTCCTTCTCCTACATTTCATCACGATAGTTAAGTAATCCACACTGTTTGTTCGTCGAAAGGGGAAAAAATGCCCTGGAGGGATTACACCTTTGATACTCATAAAGTCTTTATCCTTGGCTGCTTGCTTATCTTCAGTGGCGGTGGTGGTGTCACCAGAAAACTTGATGCTGAGGACATCTAACTTGGAAATGGACACTTCCGAAATTGAATTCTGTTTTGAGGAGATAACGGCGTGGATGAGGTGTCTAGAGTCGTTTTTAATTAGAGTTGTGTTGGTGCCAACCCAGGCGTTCCAGTGGCGACCAAAGAGGGTCCTTTTTAAGGGATCTGTTATCCTTTCTGTCCACCAGGTGGGTGAAGGGGAGGGGGATGAGGTGGATGACATTTTAAAATGTTTAAAAAATAAATCAGGAGAAAAAATATAAATTAATGTGATGTTGTTCAAATTTAAGTGTCTTATGAGTTATATTTATGTTGTGCTCTCTAATGCTAAAGCTTATCAATATCATGGAGTGAACTACTGGGAAATGATAACCTCTTATCAATAATTTTATTTCATGTGATGCTTATTGAGATCAAAGTTTGAACTTAATATTTTTATTGACTTAAAAAGGAAAGTTACATCATAATTAAAAATATGTGTAACTACTATATTATGAAGTATTAAATTACAATTTTAATTACCAATTATCTAATTTTCAATACAAATTTTCGTGAACAGGCTGTTTGGTGAATTCCACCTTAACCAGGTACTTGGGTTGCACTTGTTTAGTATCGTAAACAATGTATTCATTAAAATTTAATGAAGGGGTTGCCCCATCATCCCCCCTTTCCTTATTCTGAACTGTAGGTCCTACCGGCCAAACACAGCCATCAATTAATTGGTCCCATTGCTTATCAGGCACATTATTTCCAATCCCTTTGACGGAATCATACTGAATAGTTCCAATGCCTTCAATGTACTCGTCGGGGGGTTGGTTTAGTTGAGGCATGGCTTTAAATGCTTCAAAGGTACTTCCAAGGAGGACATCACAGAGAAAAAGATAAGCTGTTCCTTTGGGGCGACCAGAGTTATCGCAGTATTGACAGCTTTTGGACACCCGGTCGGCGAAGTAGATTCCACTGCCAAACATTTGACCATGGCTGGCTGGGAGTTGAAGTCCGTTTTCGAGGATGGCGGTGAGATGACTTTTGCGTGTGCCGTGCCACAGCATTTTGCGGAGGCGGCCAAGGGTGGAGGGGTCTTCAGAGAAGGAAAGTGGGGGAGGGTGGGAGGAGGATTGGAGTTCGAGGGAGTTTGCTTGGGGGATTATGCGGAGGATTGAGAGGATTTTGACTCCGAAGGCGTGTTCTTGTGAGCGGTAAATGTAGTCATGGATGGGGAGGAAGCAGGGGTCGTCGGGGGGAAGGGCCCAGGCGAGCACTTTGCCAGAGTTGAGGAATGTTGTGGTGACACGCAGATCGCGGAAGATTTTAAGGGCGACTTCGTCGTCGATTATGGTAGGTTTTACTTTGGCTTTTTTGGGTTTTGGAGTGGGAGTTAATGTGGTGGTTGAGGGTGTTTTTGGGAGTCGTTTCCTTTTGGGTGCTCGTTTGGGAGTGGAGGTGGATAGATTTAGTGGCACTGAAGACTGGGCACTGGGGTAGAATGAGTTTGTGGGGGTGGTTTGATATTGATACTGGTTGTGTGGCTGAAATTGAAGCCCTTGTCCCTGTCCCATCATTCCAGTGTTGGATGCCGAGATTGGCATTGTTGGGGGGATGTCGCTTGTCGCTGCTTGGGTGGGCCACAAAGGGTCAAAATAGCTTAGTGACTCTGTTGACGTTGACTGATAATTACAAGCATTCCAGAAGGCACCAGAGGAGTTATATGCAAGTGACACCCCAGAGGAACTTGGATTATTTTGATTTGGAGGTGGATAATAGTAAGCAGGATGGTCGCTTGAAAATGTGTGAGGAAAGTCAGTCGATAAGCCAGTGGAATGATTCTGATAATAATGTTGATGGCTTTGTTGAGAATTATGAAAGTAGCCATTTGGAAGACAGAGTTCACAGCTTGAGTTTTTGTGATCACAATTTAATGACTCCATGGCTTAAAATATTTTAAATATAGACAAGCACAAGGAGAACAAACGATAAATAAAAGTAAATTACTTAATTAGTTGTGTAGGGTTTTAATTAGGATAGCTTTCCAGGTTTTGTATTATTTTTAAAGTGTCTGACTGAATGTCTGATTGTGTGGAAAGTGATGACTGTGCATATGGATATTTTATATTTTGTTTTGATTTTGAAAAAAGGGACCATGCATGCTTGAATTGAAATTTTGAAGTCTCATCATTGTATATTTTCATTTAACACGTTTGTGGTATATGGTCCATGTAAAATAAAACAGGTAAACCTGTGGTTAGATAAGTGCCAGATGGGAACATAGTATGAAAGTTATGAGCCGGCTTCGCC
>JAQIWN010001759.1:0-18830 GCA_034699025.1 Entomobrya cf. arborea Gr-Col-00668
TATTTAGGATAAAAATGATAGCTCAAAAGTCTCAGCCCTGTCATGCATGTAATGTTTGGACTTTTTAAGTAGAGGATATTCAATTCAGAAGGTATGAAAGTTTTTTTCTTCAATTATAAATATGTTTATTTACATGCGAGATGCGACATGCTCAACAGAGGAAGCAACAATTGTGTAGCCTAATAGTTAAATTAGATTACTGATGTGGTCCAATCTTATCTTCCAGTCTAATTTTACTATAATTTTAGTAAATCATGCAAATCCGTGACGTTATATGTCATTTTCATGCTAATGCCAATGATACGATGCCACCGATGATGTACTTTGACAGTCTTAAAACACTTTTCCAAAAGTCATCCTACAACTATGAGTACATTCATGGAAAACATTCATGCAAGTGAAAGCACTATAAAGTTAGTTTCAAACACAAAATTGCAATGCCCACCTTTTTCATATACTTTAAAGCCAGTTGGGCATCAGCCCAAGCAGGATACGGTTCCGAGCTTCGTTGTTTCATTGAGAAAGTCTCTCGGTAGGTATCTGACCTGCCTGTTGGTCAGGTCAGCCCACAACTTTCACAAAAAATCCCTAAACTTCACAAATTGTTCACTGCACCACGTTCTTTCGCTAACACTACTTGAATTTAAATTTATTTTGCAATATTCACACTCTTTTGTTGTACAACAGTTCACTTCAATTATGGATTCATCCTCCTCCGAAAAAATCAAACACTTTGCACATTGTAATGTCGAAACTTTATATTTCTCACTGAATAATTGCGTTTTCATTTCAAATATAGTTACCTATATTATCTCGATTATTTTAACTGACACCTTCCCAATAATTAAATCACCACAAGCACAACTTTAACAAGGCGTCCCCTCCGTCAAAATGAACAAGTTGAGGTGACGGAAGCGGTCTAAACCTGAACACCATGGCTTTTTGTATGAACACTTAAAATTCTCAATATTTTTAATACGTTCTTCTTGGAACTGCCAATGACAAGCTTTCCTCAGCAGTCATCATCAAAGGCAACAAACAAATTAGCCCTAGCAGCCCTTCAAAAGGATACACAACCATTCTTCTTCCCTGAACACATGTCACTGGACTGGACTTGGTGGTGTTTACAGCTTGACTACCTCTTTTCGATAAAAGAACAGGACTTGTCTTTGATGATGAACAACATTTAATTTTATTGGACAAACATGCAAAATAAGTTGTAATATTGTTCACAAAACTATTATACAGCCACCCGCACCCTTGGTGTCATATAAAAATGGGACACTTTCCTCAACATCTCATTTAAGGCACAAGAGTGGGTTCCTCTCTTGAGGATCCGTCGTTGTCGTCGTCTTTAGTCTCCGAAGAAGAGATGATTTTATTGCACATCATATAATCATAGCGTGCTTCAGTAATAAACTGTGTGGCTCAGCTCAGGGCTCAATTTTTCCTCATAAAGTTAAACAAAGTGGGCTGATAATAATAATGGAAATGACCAACCGGAATACTTTTTTTTCTGGTTACAGTGAGGTCAGTCACGGTTGATGGACAACGGTTCAGTGGTATATTGGTAAAATAGTTTAAAAATGAAAAGGTAATACTGTTTTGCTACTATTTTCTTAGCAATAAACACAAAGTCATTAAAATGTGCTGCTATAACTTAAAAATGTTATAAAAGTTATAGGATAATGACAACCTTGTTGTGACGAGCACGTTATTTGTGTGTCATTTTATAATGTTTGTATATTATGTCCCCTTGAAATTTCATGCATAACATAAAAATCTCTCCAAAGAAGGAAGGAAGGGATCGGATGAACACAAGTAGCTTTACATTACTTAATTGTTAAACTTTCATTGTTAACTTTTACACTTGCCGACACAAGATAAACTTTGATGAATACAAACAAAGACAAACTTTTTTGTATTTTAAGTTATTTTTTTTGGAAGTAAAACTCATAAAAACTGTTCATAAAAGTAATATTATTTGTATTGCCTTTTTTCCTAATTGTTCCAAAAGTAAAAACTGTATAGATTATTGTTGCAGTTGCATAATTTTATTCTTATTGCTTATTATATTTGCGTAATATATTTTTTGTACTCTTTGTTACGTTTTTATCTGTTCACAATAAAAAAGGCACTTGTTTTGCATTATTTTTTCTTAAATAACATTGTTGACAGTTTAAATTGTGTTTTTGTTGTTTTAAAACAAACACACTTGGTTTAAAGGGTAGAAAGTGTGAAAGGCAAATATTTAAACACTCATTTAAAGTGTGTAAATAAAGAGAAAAGTCACACTTTTGATTTGATAATGTCCCACAACTTAACTCTCTTACTCAAGTGCTTTCTCCTCCTCTACAAAAATGTAAATATGTAAACAAAACTAAAAAAACTGTAAATAAGATATACAGACAGAAGCACGTTCTTTACTGTTTGTTATTCAAATAAAAAAAGAAATTACATCTCTATCATCTAGATATATTCTTGTCTGTGTGTAAAAAAAATGTTACGTTACGCGCACACCAAAGATACGATACGAACAAGTATATTTACATGAGAACACTGTTTGCTCAATACTTGACTTGTGTAAATAGAGAGAAAAAATGTCTTTTGTATGAAGGTGTTGCGTTATTATATTTTGTTATGTTGGTTATATGTAAATCAACAACTTACACACACGCTCTCATAAAATAAGATGTTTATTTTAAACTTGATGTCCTTTGCAGGCCCTGCAGGTCCTTCCCGTAAAAAGTAGTGCAAGGAAAACGTCAAAATGTTTGGGTAAGGGTAATGATATGATGTGTATTTCCGCTTGTCTATATCATGCAGATTTTTTTATTCTTCCTTGTTGCATGAAAAGGTTGAAATTTTTCTTTTCAAGTTTTGTTGATTGAGTTGTTGGAAAGAGATTATCCAGCTAGGTTGGTTGTAGGTTGTTCTGTTTGATGACTTAATCATCAATTTTTTTATTTCTTTCTAGCAAGTTTTATAGAACATTGTTGTGGGGAAAAGAAGGCGAGAAGGGCAAACAATGAGTTATTAGGTATTTTTTTGTATATGTGGGTATATCTCAGACTCAGACTTGCTTGATCTGCTTGCTGGCTTGGTATTTGTTGGTATGTTTCTCTTTTTCTTATAATAATGATGACGATGTGTGAGTACCAGTAAACTGCATTTTTTCTCTTGTGTGTGGATATTATATCTTGTTCAATTGAAAATGTATGTATGTTATAGTTATGTTGGTTGTACACACACACTTTTTATCACACTGTACGCAACGCACGTAGACAATAAGAAAGAGAAAAAAGGTTGTTGATGATGAAGAGATTGAAGAAAATGATGATGATGTTCTTGTGGTGGTTGTTGCTGCTCTCTGAGATGAGATGATGAAGATATTATTATTGTAGACGAAACAAATAGGCTGGAAGCGAAGAAGGTAGGGCGAAAAAAATCATCTTTATGGCATCTGCTTCTTGCTCGCCTGTTGCTCCTCTTCTTCGTCTTCTCCTCTCTGGCCTGCCTGGCTTTACAAAAGTAGGATCCTATTTTTCCCTTGTAGGAATTTTACCTCCTTTATTGCCAACAACTTTGCAGGACACGGTATAGTAAAGTGTAGGTACACAGTACACAGTGCAAGACAAGAAGAAGAACAACAAGTTGTATGAAAAATAAAAGATTTCCTTTTGGTTTACGTTATATCTCTTCAACTTGTAAAGCTTTTATACGTAAGCTTAGTATGGAGAATACTGGTAAAGGTATGTAATATCTTTTTTCTCTTATTTTTCAGGTGTAGAGTTCTTGGCTCTCTGCTGTGTCCTCCGTGTAATGGAGCAATGAAGTAATAGTACTGGTGGTAATAATATATAGATTTATTCTTTCCTTTTGTCCAGTTGATGTGTGTCCAAAAGAAAACAATTCTCTTGTAGATCCGCGTTGGACTTGCAAGAAGAGATCAGAGGGAGAAGGACAGGCGGAGATTGAGATGTTAACTGGCTTGTATTCTTTTGTGTACCTTACTTTTCTCCGTTTCTTGTGACGGACGGACGGCTTTCAACTTGTATGAAAAATATTGTGGATGGTAAATGTTTTAAATATAGTTTTTTGGATAGGCCAGGTGAAATTTTTCATACAAGTAGTAGTATTGTGTCTGGTTCCTTGTGTTTCAATCAAGTGTAATATCTTTCTCTGCTTTGTTTTTACCACTTTAAAGCTGCTTGTATGAAACTTTATCAATGAAAAAACATTTTTCTCTTAAAATTCTTCACACAAATTGATACCTGATTTGTACAGAATTTTTTAAAAGTGTTCAGATGGAATTTGCACCGTAAAATGGATTTTTGAGACAAAACAAATAACAATTAAGTTCGCACATATCTGCTCGATGTTTCTTGTGTGATATCGCATATCTCATCAGATCTCACACTATTGAACCTGTTTTCAAGTGAAGCACTTGTTTGAGACTGGAGAATGAATGACCTGTATCTCATAGTTTAATATCATCTGAACATGTTGGTCGATGATGAGCAACTTACAGGTATCTGGTTTCACTCAAAAAACTTACGTGCTCAATAATTCTCTATATGAAACCTCATGTCATGTCCTTTATACTCTTTCAGTTCATCTAAAGCACAATAATAATATGTGTGTGTGCATTGTATGCCCATGCGATACGATGTTTATGACTTCAACATAATATTATTTGACTAGTGCGTGTCCCCAAGCGAATCATAACACTGTATATTATATTATATCGTATATATATATCGGTATTTATCCCATTATAAGCAGAGCACACAATCAACAATGTTGTATGAAATACAGAAAAGTATCTACAATTTTTAGCACAATGCTACACAATACACGCAGTTACTACCGAAAACACAACTAGCCACTTCTTATCATTTTATGTTCTAGTTTTGAATGATCTTCTTACTTCCTCATATACATGTAATACTAAAATAATGAAAATGACACAATCGAGATCTTATTCTCTATCAGTTTTTCTGTTGATCTTTTATCTAAAAAAACGGTATGTCTTGTTTGAAGTTGAACTTATTGGAAGAAAGCTTGTAAAGTGAATGACGAACTGTGACTGTCAACGCGAACGTGAGTTCAACTTTTCTGCGTAATGTGTTGTATAGGTAGATATATGAACGAACGAAGGCACAATAAAGTTTCTTTTTGCCTTTTCATAGTAAATAAGTAGTTTTTCACTCAATGTGGAATGCTAGAGGGTAAACGCATAGGCCATACATTATGTATAAAATATTTGGAAATAAATGTGTCCCTTCTCTGTTGATATATTAATATATCGCACAAAAACTACGGGCACAAACCCAGTGCTGTATGAGTGCCTTAGAAAGGGAAGTATACATATAAATATATAATAGAAAATATATATGTGTTAGGAACTCTGAAAAGTATTTGAAATACAAGAGCATCTGTAAATTCTGTAACGCACAAAGTTTTTAGTTGAAATTGAAGAATGAAGAAGTGAAGTTTTGAATTGAATATACAATGGAAAAGGGGACGTGCAGTAGTCAGCTTACAAACAAAATAACAAAGTTCTTTTCCTTTCTATCGATAATGCTACTCGTCATCATCGTCAGTAACATTTTCAGAAGAAGACGAAGAAGCATGCATGTTATATTCCTCTTCTCGTCATTTTATTTTTCAACTCATGCAACAATCTACTTTTCTTTAAGGTCATACACAACAGAACAGACAAACCAACAATGTAAGCCTCTGTTCTCTTCCTTCCCTCTCCTTCTACTCTAAATAGAGTGCAAGACTGCAATGCAATATGCAACATTGTAGTAAATGACGATGATAGCAGTTAGTTATGGCCAAACCATACTGTTCTTCTGAGAAGGGAATATATGGGGGTGGCGGTAGTGGTGTAATGCGTGATATACTGAAATGAGGAAAAAAGGCTTTTTACACACATACTGGTCCGTATTCCGTACATTTTGAATGAGGTGTAGAGTGATTGCAGTGGTGGTGCGGTGGTAGAATCAGTTCAATGTTGA
Organism: Entomobrya cf. arborea Gr-Col-00668; assembly: GCA_034699025.1. NCBI lineage: Eukaryota > Metazoa > Arthropoda > Collembola > Entomobryomorpha > Entomobryidae > Entomobrya > Entomobrya cf. arborea Gr-Col-00668. The sequence continues at coordinate 6,027 of JAQIWN010001759.1, forward strand.
ATTTAGTGCAACTTATCGTTAGTCAGTTATTTTGTTAGGATGATGCATGAAACTAATGAATTTTAAAACCGGAGAGCATTGCATTGCATTTTACAGGAAAAATATAAAGATATCAAACAAACCGTGTGAGGAAAAAGACCGCATGCATGCGTGAATGTATAGAATTACTTACATGAAAATAATTTTTCGGATAAGCGTAAGATTTATATATGTGCATATATTATATTCCCAGTATAGCACATAAACAACTGGGTAAGTCCGACCACTAGTTAAGTTTGTATGGGTAGAGGTAGAGGTAATGGTACTTGAAATTTAAACAATTTTGTTTGGTCTACGACAAGCATGATGAAATATTTCTGCATGTTTTAAACTTTTTTCTTAAAGAATGCGCAAGTCGTCCTCCTCAAGTTCAATTGAATGAGACTCCATAAACCAAACCAATAAAACAAAACTCATACATCAGAGAATACAGTGTGAAGTAAATGTATTGCGTGGCTTGAGAAATTGTAGTTAAAAAGCGAAAATATTCTTTTTTTTGCCTGTCTTGCTTGCCTATTTGACGGACTTACCCCGAATGAATGCAATTGATTTCTTTTGATTTTCTCGGATGTAAAATTTATATCTGAACTCACCGCCAGGCCAGGCCGGCTTCCTATAGACATTTAAGATTTTTGAGACCAACCCCATAATAGAGATATCGTCTTTTGAAGGCTTTTTGACTTCTACCGAAAAGAATGGTAACTTGATTTCTTTATAAAGGTATTTCAATGGATGGATGATTCTACACATTTAATACACATATTAAAGTAAGTTACAATGCATACCAACCAGCAACCTAGACACATTACAAACATTAAACATTTTTTCCCTTTATTTCCCCCACCTATAAGTTTCAAGCAAGCAACATAATAAACGTATTCATCAATAATATGAAAGATGCTTTTACGTCCATGGTCAAAAAATGTTTTATAATTTTAAAGAAAAGTTTTATACTACCAGCAGAGTTAAAGAAATAGAGGTGAAGTTTAGTATCGTAAATAATGTGCATCATAATCAGCTAGGGAAGTAGGAGGCTCATGGAGCGAATAAGGCTTATTATGCTGCCGGGTGGCATAGGTCAAATTTCCACGCGAAGAATAATACTTTGTTCAGTAGTTTTGTTAAAGAAAAAGGAATAAAATAGGTTTCCTGTGTGACTTGGACTTGATGCCTCGACTCCTCCTTCGTTTTCAGACCGATTTGTACTTGAGACGAGTCCCTTATTTTTTCGCTTTAAGCTTTTCCTGCACACACCATTACGTCCTGAACAAAAGTTGTCTGTGGAAGCAACTTTTGTACATGAACGATCATGGTGGCATCTCAATAAGTACGACACCTTATTCCTCGGAAACTTCTTTTTTGTTCTATTGTTCATTCCCTTTGAATACATCTCAATCTCAATTCACCAAAAAGCTAGCATCCAGCAAGTTAGATTAAGATATGAAGTAAACTGAAGCTGACTGACTGAGAGTTGAAGTTTTTTTCTTGCTGGTTGTTGGTATTGCGTGCAAAGAGTAAAAATCTTTTCTTGTTGCTTCTGTAAATACTACTTGCTCGTAAGAACCACGTAAACTTGTGTGTTCGAACATTTGTTGGAATTGAATCAGAAAGAAATGAATATCAGTGGGAAATAGGAAGCTGTACGCATAGTTGAAGTTTTTAGAGCCGCAACCTACCATCATGACCGAGTTTGAATGCACTGAGATCTGAGATCTATTATGCAACAAGTCAGGGAGCACAAAAAGATTCCTTTCATTTCCAAAAAGAAACACTACAAATGACTTTCTTAAATGAACGGGATGTGGGGGTGGAGAAATCATAAGGGTTAGATAACAAGTACAAGAATAATTTTACTTGGGTTCCTCTATTTAGAAGAACGTGAGAAATGACAGATTGAATAGCAAACAGCTATGTCAAATGTAATGTATCTAAAAAAAATCTCTGACTTCACAATTTACAAGTCAGAGGTCAGTTATTCTGCAGTCACAGTTCAACATTATACATGTAGTGACATACACCAGGGACCGTCACAGGATGAATGGGAAATTCATATCACTGGAATTTGATCGGCATGTTTGTAATGAATATACCCAGAAAACCGGCAACATAAAATATAAATTGAATCCAACAAACTTTCATAAAAAGAAAAAAACGAACGACGCACTTTTCAATTTTAAAAAACAAGTAAAGCATCTATCTTCATCGTTCAAAAAAATGCCCATCAAATTTAACCCAGGATTTTCATCCCTGTCAAAAGAGCGTGCATTATATGATACGGTTTACTTGTTGCTTGCTCAAAAGCTCTAATATTTTATTCTAAGGAACATTAAAATGTAGGTGGTATTAAGGGTACATACATGCATTATTACGTACCCGTGGATTTCCTGTCATATTCTTTGAATTTTAAGGTTTCTTCTCTCGACTTCCATTTTATTTTGTCGGGAACATAAGGTTTACGCATGATTATTGTTGCTCCCTGCCTACCTACCTGCCGACTTAATAATCTTTCTTATTACCTACCTACAGACCTTCACGTTTAATGCTTCCAGTTCAGAAAAAAGAAGAAGTCTTATTTACTGATGTGATCAGTTTTTGAAGGAGAAAAAAAAGGATATATCCCATTACCTGTCTCTACAGTCAGCACACAACACAACAACATACTGTAAAAATCTTATTGTGTTTTTTTTTCTTTCGTATTTTTTTTTTCTTTTTGTTACTTATACTTATGATGACTGATCGTAAAGACCCCAGGCATTTTAAGACCTCAGATGGAAAAAAAGGAAGACAAGACAGCATCAGCGAAAAGGAAAGATACAACTCTATTATCGTCTTTTCTTTAGCGACTGCTCCTGCTGCTGGCTGCTGTTATTGTTAAATTTTGTGAATCACAATGGTTCTCTAGGCTCTCTAAATGAAAAAAGAGTAAAATCATTTGTAATTTTATACAAACATTTTATACCTATCTTCTCTCTTGGCCTGCCTGGGTAAGTACCTATACATTAAAAGTAATGAAGAGAGACAATGTTATAACCAACAATAATCTTCCTTCTTGTTCATCCATACCATTAAAATGTTTATGGTACAAACGTATACATAAATATACAGAGATAGATAAATGAAAGATGGGCAAGTTTTACACAAACGTGTTCTCTCTTCTCTATATATGCAATGGTATTTTATTTACAAGTGTGTCTTCATTAAGTTCCCTCGTTTTTCGTAAGAAAACATTACGGTTGTATTCATCTTGTAAAAAATTCATGAAAAATAAAATGCGTCTTGTTTCAAAACTTTGACTGTATCAAAGCAAGTCCTGCTCTCATAACAAATGTCCCTGTCCCATACGCATTTCTTCGGATGTTGTGTATTTGCTACGCTAATACACGCTGTAATTTACATTAAATACTTGTGTTTTAGTTTTCATCGTTTCGAAAATTTCATCGCATTGCTGTTTGCCACGTTTTCCCTGCCAAGTCACGTAATATTTCCAACATAAAACAACAATGTTTTAGTAGCACCACTTTTTGATCGGGCATTATACCAAATCTTTCTAGAGTAAATGTTTATAAAAAATCAAATAATTATTTGTTCTTTACCGGCCCGGTACTTTGTGATTTAAATGTAATGTATACATTAAAGTACATTGAAAAAATGAGCAACTGTTTAAGTATTGTTTAAGTACTAAGTTTTTCTTGAGCATTTGAAATTCTTTTCATCTCACACAGTTTTACTTTTTTGCATTTATCCTGGTGAAATATCTATTTTCCTTATGAATCATGTTAAGCCAAGGAAAAGTTTTTAAATCACGCACAAAGTTCTAAGAAGTCTGAAATGCAGTCAGGAGTAGAGTAGGAGTAAGTCGATAAAGGGTTATTATTGTTTAACACATGCATACTCAGGCTCAGATACAAATCCAAAAGCGAGAAAGATTTTTCCATATGTGTGGTAACATCATTTATGAGACAAGTTGCAAAGAAAATAGCCTAGACCAGCATTTCATGTAAGAAGAAACTAATTTAGCCATCACATTACCAGACCAGCATGACGAACCATTCATTTCTCTAATTGTTTTTAACAGCACAAAAGTCTTCTTGTTATAGAATTACCAGTTTCTCTCTCTCTATCCCTACTTGTTTGCTAGTTAAACATGGACTTACCATTGATGCATTGTTACCTTGTTTCATTGCCTGTGAGTAACATGTTATTATATTAACACGACTCAACATGCTTGAACAATGAACAAGCAAAAGGGTTTTCAAAAGACTTTTTTCCAGAGTTTTTTGGAGTAGTTTGTTGAATGACTTGAATGAGTTGTACCAGTGCCATCATTCTGTTCACCAGTTCACCAACAGTACTATTTTCTCTTTCAAAGAGTAAACTAGAGAGAATGATAAAAAGCAGAGGCATTCTTTTATTACTATTATATGGGTGACCTCTGATTTAAAAAAGAAATGAATACCATGCAGTAAAATGTCAGTAGAAAAGAGTGAGTTTCTTCAAACTTTAGGCGTATCCTTTTGGCCTTATATCTTTCGCAGTTAAAAGAAAATCTCATCTCATCATCATTGCCTGCCACGCCACCAGTTAAGGCATACAGAGACAAACGCAGGGCTCACCATTATCTTCTTGGCAGTCGAGTCGTCTAAATGAAGAGCCAGAAAGGAGCAACAGTTTTTATAATGGTTATATCAAGCTTGAAAATGAAGCAACTCTTCATTGTGGCTACTTTGTATATTATGATGATGAGAGTGGCAGTGGTGTGATGATACTGGTTTACTCTAAAGTTTACTACTACCACACCACCGCCACTAACAGAAACCACCATTACCTTTCTACAATACGAGAAAATGATGGCCAAAAAGGAGTGTATTCATTTTGGTTGCTACAAAGTATTAGATGGTGGTGGTAAAGGAGCGTTAAAGGTTATACTACGACAGATAAGCGGAGAATAACAACAGGCCTGGCTACAGGCTAGCGGCGAATATAGGAGGATGATGGGAAATCTAGGGTGGTATGGAATGAAGATGTTGAGAGAAAGAAGAACGTGGCAGGAGGTCTGAATGGAGACCACCCAAGACGAGTTGTGTATAAAATATACATCTAATTTAACATTATGCACGTCTTGAAGAGTAACATTAACCATATTATTTAAAAGAGGAGCAAAAAAATTACAAAGACCCGAGATTAGTTTGTTAATGTCTTAATATCCACTTCTCTTGTAGTACAATGTATTGTATTTTTGCGGTTCAGTCAGACACGTTCATCTCAATCAAAAGGCATGGCATGGCATGTATAATAGATATAGATGCTATATAAATATAACAATTTTTTTCTCTTCACGCTGGTAATAATACTGGCTTCAAGAATGCTAACATTTTTTTTCAACTACTCAATCTCCCAAGTGTGTTTTCACTAAATAGTGATACTGTCCATTTCACCTTTAAAATTATGATACAATTAGATTGGATAATGCGCAAATTATCTTTAACATTTCACAACTATTTTTATGCATGGTTTACTTTTTAAAAATTGTTGGTAAATTGGATTTTATTTGGTACTCCATTTCTTAAGTACTTTTTTCAGCTAAATACCATCACATCATTTTTTAGTTTGAAAACATGAGAAAGTACACAAGATATAGAGTCAGGCATGCATTTTTGGTTTTTTACATGTCCATTTACTAGTGACTTACAACAAACATTTTTTGATTGGGACACACCGAGCAAGTTTGAAAAATGTACTGGACAATTTATTATAGGTGTTCGGACATTTTACACATTATTCCATTAGCAATGTCATGCACGCTATTAAAACGAACATTTTTACATAATCCTGTTTGATAAGGTTTCACAAGATGAATTGGATTTTTCTTTCTCTCTCTCTTTCTCGCTGATGGCTCATTGGAATTTATTGGAAACTTGACACCTTCATGCCATTGGAGATTATACAGTGTAAAATACCTTCATGCACAATAGAAAATGATGATGCGGTGGTGGTGGTGTCGCCCTAACCAAAGTTAAAACCTGCTCAAAACGAATCTCTACTATGAGAAATGTAATACATTATAAAATGGCTAGCAAGTTAAGCTGCATAAAATACTTTAAATAAGTCTGTAGTGGAGTTGGAGTGGACGTTTGATTTCTTAATTTTCATTCTTGTGGTTGTAGATGTCATTATGCTTCATTAGCTTTCATTTATGTTACATGAACCATATGTAAGATCAGGCTCACAAAAAATTAAGCCGTGCACTCGACTCGCATGTCGAGATAAAAGCAATACATTATTTTCTAGAATTCAATTTAGTATAATGTTATTGTTACAGATTAAAATAAGTATTTTTTTCATATATCATATACCACACGCATACTTTATAGCAGTATTCAAAGATGAAATATTGCAGGACATAAAATGTTGGGTATTTTTTATGCATAGAGACATACATAATATCACATTGTATTATCCCTAATGATTACGGCAAAAGAAGATGATGTTTGTGATGAATGTCTCGTATTTCGTAGACATTTTTTTTTAGAAATGATACACATTTGTATGCATCAGACATATCTTTGAACAAACTAGCGCAGCGTTATGTCCTCAATGAACATTTCGTCGAGGGGTCACCAAGTAATTTACCTGTGATCTCTGAAACACATTTCACTTCATACTGTTTGTGAGTTCTTGATCGAATCTGTCATTAATTTACACACAAAAAGATGATCCCTTAGCACTCAAATGACTTTTTTCCTCATTCCTTTTTTCTTTTAGCGTAAAGGATGCCGACGGCTGGGGTTGAAAGAGAAAAATGTTCATCAATATTTTACAATCAATGGGACAAGTCCAAGTGGCTTCATCAAGAACAGTTTTATGTTCAAAAATCTTGTTAATTTTATGGGTTATGTCATCATAAATTTATTCTGGTTAGCAGAAACACGACGAAATAAAGCCTTTCCTCTTTTGTGAACTCAGCATGCTTGTCATGCACACATGTTTCACTTGTCCTTCGTCCGCTTTCACAAATACGAGTGCTCTCTCTATAAAAATGAACATTACACTTTGTTCATAAAAATTGTTAGAAATTCTAATAATGAGTTCCCTCCTGTACGCGCAAGCTTAAAACGTGCATATTCAAAAGTAGAAAACAAGTAAAAATTGTTTTATCTTCGCCGTAGAATTTTCGGTTCGTTCTGAACTCCTTCAACTAACATACATCATTCATAAATATAATCATAATGAAAACATGAAATCATTTTGGTTGGTTGGTATACTTGTAAATAACTTTGCGAGATAAAAACAATTTTCCAGTTTGAAAAGAACCATTTTGAATTCTGCATATAATGTGAGTATGTGAGTATTGCGATTTTGATTAAACGACTATTACAAGTTGTAAAAAATGATGTTTGATGAATGAAAGTCGTGCGGTTTCTATCATCAAGTAAAACAACAGAACAAGTAGAGAGCCACAAGGCCAGCTTACCGAGAGTGAATATTGTATGGAAAAGGCTCGTACAATTCACGAACCGGCTTTTTCTGCGTTCATTTAAAGATTATGACTTCACTAATAGCAGTCTGCTTGCCTGATGCACGATTTTACAGGAATTCCTATAGATTGGTTTTGAAAAATAGTGTACTGTACTGAACAAAAACTTCATTGAAACAAGGGAAAAATTCGACAAGTCAGCAAGCAATGATAAAACACAAAACAGATTTATAAGTGCACAAAACTAGCACATACCTTGGTATTAAAGACAGTGCAGTGGAACAAGCACACAATTTAAGCATACAATATTATTGTATTCTTGAGCTTATGTTCAGCGAATAAATTCGATGAAAGATGTTGCCCAAATAAGAATGTAATAATAATGTATAGTGTTTCCATAAGTGGATAAACATATTATAAAACGAAGGATGGCACTAATAAAGTTGTTTTATGGCATCTTTAAGCTCTTGTTCTCCCGAAAAGCTCTCAAGCAATATCCACAACATAAGATAGAAATGAAGCAATAATCATAATCATATATACTGACATAAACACTTGTGCACATAATTTTGCTGAAACACTTCAAAGAGCTTTTCGGTTCTTCTCTCTCTCTCTCTCTCGAGTAGTGTAACACAATAATAAGATGATAATGATCATAATATGTGTAGCTTCATGAACAGTGTAACTTCTCAACGAGAATTATATTTCTTGCCTTGTTTACTGGATAGCTGGATATTATTTCTGTATGCCGTCCTCTTGTTTTCAATATACAAAGAGGAAATAAAAGTGAATAGTAGGACCATATAATAAATACAGGATTTCGATGTACTTATGTTATTATTACATCGTAAAATATGCCTTTTCAGAGAATCCTCTATCCATTTGCTTTTAAATATTACTATCCTCAGAGCAAGAGCAAGTAGGAAAATATTTCATTCAAATTTAGAAAATAAGCTAAAGACACTTGTTGCTTCATACAATGTCTTTACTAAAGTTGAAGGAATAAAATTGTTAAGTGATACATATCTGAAACTATTACCCTTTCAGTTGTGAAAGCTTGCTTTATAATAATTTTGTCCTTCTGGAATTTTATAAGACGGCGACAAAAAGTTATACAACAATTTATTTTGTTTTCTCATGAGATGTGCATGTCTGTGTGTGGCTACCACAGTGTAAAGTTAAGTTGGAAGCAATAAAACTCATTTTGGAGTAGTTTTAATAATTTCGTACGCATGTAATTATTTCTTGCATTTACATCAATTTTCCATATTCCTGTTTAGAAAGCTCAGCAAACAAAGCACACATTTGCTTTTTATCTCATGCCACTTGAAAATAATTAATTTTGATTGAGAATAGCACTTATGACAATTTTCTGAATGTGAATCTGTCGATCTCCGTCGTTTTTGTACGTTGAATTACGTATGTTAATTTGGTTTTTCGAGATACTGCCAGCAACGTCAAAAATAGTAAAATACAATACACTGCTAATTATTCAAAACTGGAGACAGAGGAGACTACATGGCTGTAAAATGATAATAGTGAATAAAAACATTGGTCCTGCGAAGACAATGATGAGTTTTTAACTAGTCATCTATAGTCCAAGCCCAAAAGCTAGTTTCTCTGTATCCTTAATTCTGGCTACTATTATAAGAAATCTTGATTCGGATTATATGCACAAACCATAAAGAGCACAGTAAGCACAAGGGAATGATTTTTTTTAAATGACGGTAAGCCAAAACCAGAGAATTTATAAGCCCAACAGAACTTTTTATATAAGATACCTGCGCGTCATACATGTAGGTAATTCCGGAGCCGGTATCGGATCGTCGTAATAAACCTGTGTGTTCATGTTTTCATGATGACTTGTTTTTGGACACACACTTATTTCAATGATGTACATACATACAAAGCGCTAATAGACAATATAACTTTATTTTCTTCCTGTCTGACGGAGGTGGTGGCACGATGGGTTTCCATTGAATCTTCATCACTTTTTTTTCATGATGCTCAGACATAAAATCTAGCTCATTTTCATCTTTGCTTTCCGTCAACCAAAATACTTCACATCTCAATTTTAAAGTTAGAAACAATGTATGATCATTACTCTGTGGTGATGATGAGCAGAATATTTTGTTGAATAGAATAGACATGTCTACGCAAAGTCATTCAAACATTTAGCGGACAAGTCGCTTGGATTTTAAAAACAAAAAGCGTATACAAAGCGAACATATAAACATTCAGCCACATTAGACACATCATCATACACATCCACAAAATAAGATGTTCATGTCACAACAATGTATGTAATATGCTCCGAGGTTAGCGCACTACATTCTTTGTATCATATCATTACAAATATTCTCATAGTCAAACGCACGAATACCAAGCAGATAATATATAGAGTTATCGCGAGTGTCTGTCTACAAAAAACACATTTAATATCATGTCTTTTTCGACTATCGAAATGGTGCAGTCATCAACTTGAGCAAGGAGCACCTAAGGTCTAAGATAATGATGATCATTATCATGTAATCATCTTATCACACAGGTGAAATGGAATTTCTCAACAATATTTTTGAGAGATGCTTCTTAAACTTATACATACGTACATAATCAAACCTCTACGAAATTGAGTTCTTAGTTATTTTTGTTAACATAATATTAGGATCTGCTTATTTTTTAAAAATAACGACACCTTTCCTCAAAAAGAAATGCCTTAATAAAAGAAAGTGTGAAGTATTCAAACAATCCCTCTACAATTACTAATAAAAATGAGGAATATACGGGTAAATTCATAATATCATAATATACAATGATACCTACGACCAGTTTATTAAATATATGATGTACAATCTTGTTATTATTTTTTCACTGAATATAACGAATAGTTTTCATACTAATTTAACTCGATTCCGACACCTTCTAAATTAGAAAAGGTGAAATTTACAAAGTACATGCCTTCATAACATTCGAAATACAGCCTTTTTGAACCAGGATTTATCTCATTTAAAAATATTTAGTAAAATTTCATAGACAAATATTTGTGACCCTTTAAAATCAACTTTATCTATTTAGACCAGCAGATAAAAACTGGAGTTTAATATGTCATCTATTTCATATTTTATTTTATGGACGTTATTTGGGCTATTATTGTAATGTTCAAAAAATGTGTAAGAATGCGTTAAATGTATAAATGTAAGAATGAATACCTATATTGAAGTATATTTTATATGTCTGTGTATTAATATATTATACTCTACATGCTATTAATATTTAGACCATAGCTAAGGATGAACAGACGAAGATAAAAATGAATGGTGAACCATGAAATCAAATTTTATGATCCTCATATTTCGTTCTACACCAAAAATGAATTTGTCTAGTTTCACATTTTCTTACATAACAATCTATTCTTTTATTTTAAAAGTTGAAAATCATTTTTATGACTTTTTACATTACTAGTACAACATAGAATCAGTCATGAACAGACGCACATTTTAGTTTGCCTCGTCATATTGCGGACAGATTTCTCAATTTGAAAAATACAAAGTATTCAAGTCTACCGAGGAGAAGTCCGTTTTCCATAGTTGTTCAGTGAAATGTTTAAGACTTTGTAAATTGTGTACTAGGAGTACTGGGAGTAGAAACGTTCTTATTATTCTCCAATGGTCAGGAAAATAAGCATCTTTATTAAACAAAGCCTCAGCACTTTGCTACTTCTGATGAAGTTCATTTCAGAATTTTTAAAATTCATACGAAAATTTTATGAAAATGTATCGAAAGCGGATACTGGACACAAAACCTTTTAGGTATATGTACATGTATCAAACAACTTGAATTTGTTATAACTGCAAATTTGTGGCTTCAGACTGCTTCAAACAGACAAAACTAATCGCACCATTTTTGGAAGATTTTGTCCAAATGTTACTTATTTTGACTATATATTACATGGCAGTTATGGCGCCAGGAATCATGTTCAGTTATCTGACTCTACGTACAAGCATCAGTAATACATAAAATGTTACTTATGTAAAGTATATCAAATCGGGCGTATCTTTATACTTACCCTAATCCTAATAGAATGATTACAGAATAAATGAACATGTTTTAAAAGACATAAAAACGATGATGATTTAAGGTTTTAAATGTTTCGAAAACTAAAAATAGTAACCTCGTTCAAAACAAAAATCCGTGCAGAGAAATCACACATGTTATGAAGCAACCTGTTTTCTTTTCCGCCACTGATTATAAAAGTTTAACAGTGAAAATAAAGTAACTAAAGCTCATCACACAAACCACCCCTAACTGAGGTGTTTTAAAAGTTAACTCACACATTACATTACCACCCAATGGGAATTGGAAGGAAACATGGAAATAGAAGGCTGATATTTTTAGAGTTTTCTCAGAGATGCACTTCACTTTGAGCAGTAAAGTTTTAAGTGCATTTTAGTTTTGGTGACACGCCAAAACACTGCATGCGACTCTTGCTCCACTATTTTAAACTTTATTATTTTACATTACTACAAAAACATGACTGGATAAATATTCGACGAGGAGAAACCATAAATAGCTCTCTTTATGATCATCAATGACAATGCGTAGTGAAGTAATAAAACTATTTTTGGGTCTGCTCTCCTCTAAAATACACAAATTGGATGGACCAGGTGCTGCTGTCAATTTGTGCGTACGCCCAAAACAACGCTTCGAAAATGGAGATAAAATGTTTGCTTATCACTCTTTCTTAAAATCTTACAGTAAATATATTGTGCTAATGCTTTATGTATACCTTTATAATTGGTTTCCCTTGTGAGAAGTCTGAAAACGCGACACCTGAAGCCATTATTTGAAATCTATCCTGCGAAATGTTAAAGGAAAAAAAGGAAAGGAGATACAGTAAACAGTTAATTGGTGAAATGAATGCGCGGCTGTAAAGTGTTAATTAACAGATTCAACGTCATAAAATACTGCTTGCCAAAGTATCGCTAGCGCTTTATAATTATCAAGATTCCTTTCAACTTTTCCGCTTGTTCTAACAAACTAATTTACACACTGTTCATAACGAAAGCAAAACCTTTTTTGCCCGAAAGGAAAATCTCTCCCGAGACTCGGGAACTATAACTAGTTATTATTCCTATAATCATCGTCCAAAAGAGGTATCTCTCTCTTATTTCTGTGTTTTTTGTGCAATCATTTAGTTTATGTTTGTTAGTAATGAGCAGAGTACGAGAAAATATGCAAGTAAAATGCCCAAAATATGTATGCAATATGCAAGTAATTTTGCTAAAATATGC
>JAQIWN010001760.1:0-18830 GCA_034699025.1 Entomobrya cf. arborea Gr-Col-00668
CGTAAACCTGTGAATAAGTTTACCAAACGTCGCAGTTTGGAACCAATAGGCACCGTCAAAACGAAAACTGATGCAAATGCTACAACACAGTCACAATCAAACTTGCAAGCTAATCGATCCCAAGTTCGGAGACCCATTTGGAACACTAATTTCAAAAGAAATACACCAGCTACTGAAAAGTCATCTGCGGAACTACCTCAACTTTCTAAGAAGCATTCGGTTACTAATCTTATTCCTCGAACTCCATCTCCGTTCAAAATAGGGTCGCTTGTAGAGGAAACGGAAGAGGGAATTGATAACGTTAGTCAAAGTTGTAGAGAGGTTTACAGGAGGCTTCATGGTGTGCTATTTAACAATATATACTGTTTGGTTTTCTGTTTTATTTTTTTCCGTTTTAAACAAACAAGCTTGAGTGTATGACGTTTTAACTAATTAGAAATAGGGCAAAAGTTATCAACAAGCCAAGAAGATACGTCAATAAATTCAATGAACAAAGGAGACGGTAATCTTCCGGAAATAATTATGAATGACATATTCAAACTACCAATACTTGAAGAGAAAAAGAGTGATCATCTTCCTAAAAATTCTCCGCCCGAAAAGCAGACAACTGAAAAGGAGCCACTAGTTGTCAGTAAGTCTGTAAAGCTGGAACATCGAAAACTTCCAATGGTAATCGAAAATCCTACGGGTCTTAACAGGAGAAAGGGGCCAACCAAAAAGCTTGAAAATCCTTTGCTGAAAAATCTCATTGAAAATCAACGTTCTGGTACACCTCGACTTAATGAGCTAATCAGCGCAGTGGTGGAAACATCAAAACAGCTTCTTGGAAATGAACCTGATGCACCCATGGCCCAAAACAAAAACCTAAAAAGCCTAACAATCACCGCAACTCATTATCGCAAAAAGCCTAAAGCTCGACATGGACAAGAAACTCGAAGAACAAAGTCTTCAGATAAGCATGCTGAAGCGAATAGAGGAGCCACTCCAACAGACTCTGAGGTTCTTCCCAGGACTCCAACAAAATTTCACTCAACAACTGGCCTTCATAGCCTTCAAACTAGCCAGGAAGATGTTGAAATTAAAAATATTTTTGACCCCCCTGCAAACGTACAAGAGTTTCTTGAAAATCTGCCTCAGACTTCGAACGACGTCTTGGTAAAGACTTGGATTAAAAAAGCATCCACATCGGATTTGAATGTTAATAATAATAGCTCCAGTAGCTCCAATCCTGAGAAAAGTAAAAAGATTAGTAAACCTAAGGCTAAGCCTGTGATGAGTGGTAGGAGACCTTCTGTGAAAGTAATGAAGCATTTGGCGACAAGAAGGTGCCCACCAAGACAAAATACTTCCAAAACTCCAGTGTCAAGGGAAAGCCCTGAAACTGTGGAAGATTTGAACGCTGAAGTATTACTAGCATGACAGTTCAATATTTGTTCTAATGCAAAGATTAAATGAACTTGGTCCGATAAGATAGAGCTGATACATTGTAATATTTTAACTAGATGTTCGAATTGGAAGATGAGTGGGGGAAAGTATTTGCCAATATAGAGTGCACCGTAAATGATGGAACAGCTAAAACAATGGACAATAAAGGCATTGGCGTAAGTATGTTTTCCACATCGCTTTTAACATAATCTATTGCTTTGTTTTTTGCCTGTGGTGAAAGTATTTTTTCATTTCCCTGTCTATCTTAAAACTTTTATGCTTATTTTACTTGCTTTTCTAACACCATATCCTATCCTAGCAAAAGCTCAAAAGAGATTACCTGAAGAGTATCCAACGACTTCGCCAAATTCACCCCGTTCGTGCTTGAGGGATACCCTTGCTAACTTGTTAACCGCTATCATTGCTAATCCAAACAATAAGAATTTAAATGAGTTTTCTTGTAACACAAATAATAGTACTGGTGGAGATTAATACAATTTGCAATAAAAAACGGAAATAATGCTGATGTCCTTGTCCTGTGCACCGTCATTTCTGCCATTTTTTACCTCTCTTGCTTCTAATAAAACCATTTCTTCGTATCCTCCACCAGCTTTGGTACACTTTTTGCATCTTCCAAACAAGTTTCTAATGATACACTATTTATTGCATTCATGCAAACTTAGATGCTTATCAGCAATTCACATTGTTCTATTCCAGCCATTATTAAAAATTATCAAGTTTTAACTACATCACCTATCATTAAAATAATGTTGATTTTCTATAGTTGAAATCGATATCATCGTCATCACTTCACGATAAAGTCACACAACCACCATCCCCCGAAGTTGGTAACCCAAAAGCAGTGGATTCCTCCATGCAAACCCAACCATCAGGATCTACAGAAGACGAGACGCAGACTGAGCAAGTAAGTGAAAGTGGGAACAAGTGCCAACAACAGCAGGAGTCCATACAAGAGCTTCTCAACCGTTTAGCTAAGGAGAAGCAAGAGATGGAGGAACACTTCCGGAGAGAGTTACAGGACAAAGACATTGAACTGAAAATGCAAAAGGTAACAATACAACATCTGCAAGACGCGTACGTAGCTTTAAAACGTGGCCAGCCTATTCCAGTACCGCAAAACGTGACTGGAAATAAAATAATTGTTAATGGATCATCTAATGGTCATCATCATAATAATAATAACCATCCGAGTAGCCAAGTTTTGGATGTTTGAAATTATCTTCAAACTATTATTTGTTTTGTGCAAAGATAGTAACTGGCATAACTTTGTAAAACTATTACCCGTGCTACTTTAACGGTTTTTTTCACGCAATGTTCATGCTCTGCTAATCATTTTATGGATCACTGACAGATCAGTATAAAATATATACTTTTATGATGTATTTTAGGTTTTATCGTTTTATGTAATTGAGAAAAATTTCAATATTTTTTTTTGTATTCAACTTAACTCACAGTATCAAAAACATCATCTTATCATCACTTTATGTTGTAATATTTTTAGATTATAGTTGTAACACAGTATTTCATATTATTATGTTTAAAGTTTAAGTGTATATTGTTCATGCATAAAATACGCTTTGTATTGAACCAAAACGAAATGCAGCTGTACTACTAAGAAAACTTTCGCAGAAACGAAAACTAAACGATAAGAAACGAAGAAAAGCTATAATAATTATCAGTGCTAGTCAATAAAAGGTTACTATTTTTCTTATACCAGAAAAATTAATTTGTTTGTAAAAGTTTTATTATATTTTTTCCAATATTATAGCTTCCCATCATCTTTTCCATTTCAATATTGAGTGAGAACTCATATATTTTGTTTTGGAAAGTATTTTATTTTTTACCTTAGTTTGCAGACTTTAGTTATAAGACGAGTTAAAAAACAAAATCTATGCTTCTGTGAAATGTAATGTCAAAGTCTAAGATTAAATATATATTCATAGAATAAGTTTAAATGCCTTTCTGAACAAAATGCATTGTTAGATTTTATCAAACTCAGATGAACTGTTGTAAATTGTACATTTTTATAATTTGTTATTAATATTCGACCGATAAAAACAAAAAGTTGCATATTGCGTCATTCTTAAAAACAATGACTTTTTCTAAAAATGATGACTGAATAAATAAAAGCAAAATTAACTGTTGATTCTGCAAGTTAAATTTTACCTGTTTATAAACATATTTTATTCTTACATTTCAGATTTCTTCAAACGATTTCTTTGCTTCACATGGCGCAACAGTAGTTAAAGTAGATAGTTTGTCAAACATGGAAAACGCATGGTCTTCTAGTGACATTGACGTTTCTGACGTTAGGCAGGAGTTGGAAAATGCATATCAATCTGCAATCAAATCCGTTTCACCTTCTCAAGAATGTGATTGTAAGCGCTGCTTAAAAAGACGGGAAATAGCTGATCTTGTCAATCGTTTTGAAAATGTATTTTGTTTGCTTATTATCTTAAAATTATAATTTCTTGTTATGCTTGGATTGCTTATATAATTTTCAAACTCACTCTCTTCTCTGTTGCAAGGCTTTTTTTCTTAATTAAGTTTTAATTTGCAGTGCAGTAATTTTTTGTTTGGTTTGATTTATTTTTTTGCTAGCGTAAATTACACATGCTAACGGAGCTTGGGAGTCTAAAGTCTTATTGTAGTCAGCTCGATGAACATGCCTCCCTGTTGAATGCGCGTATAAATATAGTCAACGGATTGGTCAATAGTAGTGGTCTGCCAATTCAAGAAATCCAGTATGGAATAGGATTCCCAGTACAGGGACAGGATACTGATGGAGAATACTACGTTTCTTATCCACGTCAAGAATCGGAAGAAAGCTTACACCGCCACCAACAGTCTACAGAACAAAAGTACAAATATGAAGTTAAGAATTCTCAGTATGAAAAAGATATGGCTCTACTCAAGAAGTTCACAGCGAAAGTATATACTCAACTTCTAGCACAGTTTGAAGACTTGAAAATGTCCATTCGACATGACAAAGAGAAAGTAATGCGTTTCAGTTAATCTCATTTTTTGCCTTGTAAAACTGTTTTCTCACTTGTTACATTTCATTTTACGTTGTAAATAGACTGAACAAACTGAGCACGATCTAGAAGTCAAGTATAAACAAGCTGCAGAGGCAAATCTGTTTATGGTAGAGAAAATGAAAAGCCTTGAAAAGTTAGCAAGTGGCTTGAATTCGTCATTTCCATTAGATGAAAGCAAGCTTTCCTCCTCGGGTTCTTTAGTTAATGAAAGGGGAGACTCAAATGTACAATCTACCGCAAAGGATTTACAGCTTTTAAATCTACAAAAGCTGGAGGCAATGAGAAAAGCGTTTGATTCAAATCAACATGTATTAGCCCAGCATAAGGAAAAGTTGGCTGTGTCAAATGAGTTTGTTAGCTCTACAATTTTATTACGCTTATTGTTGTATAGTCAAATATTTTTTATGATTTTTTTCGAGCTTTAATATATGTACGCATTTTATATTTAAACTATAGATTTCAAAATACGAAAAATTTGTAAATGACATGTGGTCTTTCGTTGGTGATATCATTCCAAATTTAGAAAATAGTACAGATCTGACACACAAGCTTGGTCACTTGTGTGATTGTGTGAAACAGGCGCTTGCCGATGTAAGTTAGTCAAACAATAAAACTCATACGCTTTAAAATATTTTTTATTATTTACATTTTTATATTGTATTTGGGTATATTACTTCGTTATAAAAAAAATTAAATAAAAATAGCGTAATTATTACCTCAACATTCCAATCTCAAATTGTAGAATGGACTCATGTGCAAAAAGCTTGAAGCTCTGCAAAAAGTATTAAAAGCCGCAAACCGAGAGAATGCTTTGCTGAATGAAACCGTAGCTTCATTAAACGACCACATTGAGGCATTGTCTAGACAAAATGACAAGCTGTTGCATCAGGTACGCCGACATTCGCCCAATTATTATAAAACCTGTAGCTAAAAATATATACATATATATACGTACAATCTTTATGCTTATCATTATCATTAGTGAATAGGTATCAAAAAGAGTTATGCCTTAATGCTTCAATATTTTATCTTCGTCTGTGCCCAAAAACATTATATCATTTTGGTATTCTCTTCACGGTGCGATAACAGGAAGTGATATTAATAATCTCAAATCATGTTCATGTACCTATCATTCTACTTCTTTTTCGGTAAACAGTTCACCAAAAGGAATCGCCAAAAAAGATGTAAAAGTCCTCTCGTTGTGTCGAATCGGAGCTCGGTAAGCAGATAAAAGTGAAAGAAAATAGTGGGCTGTGTGTCTTTTTTATAATGCAATAATTCTTACTACTAAATACACAAAAAGTAGCAAAAAATCTATCTCTTGCGTATAAATCCAGTCAGTAACAGTAAAGTAAGTAGCATGTAGCATAGCATTTTGATAGAATTTATGAAGAAAGCTCAGTAAAGAAACAAGAAGAGAAAACCGGAAGCTCTACAAATACAAACTAGCATATTTATGTCCATGCATACGTAATTCACAATCAGTTGCAGAATAAAAAACGTATGTTATGCTACACTGCTACTGCTACCACTGAACTGAACTGACTGTCATTCTCATCAATAGTGATACTGGTAATGAACGTGACTTGACTCTAATACTATTTTTCCCTTTCTATTCTTTCTTCTTATCTTTCATGTTCCTGTTCCTCTTTCTCCTCATCATCCATGTTATACCTCTATTCAAACAGCCACGATCGGATATCAGTGAAAGAGTCGAAAACGAGGTACTTGAGATTCATATCACAATTTTTTTCTCGCTTTCTCCTTTTCTATTCAATCTTTGTACAAAGTGTACATTCACAACAAACAGAGAGAGGAAGCATGTAAAAAGTATATTTTTTGTTAGAAAAAAATGGTACAAAAATATAATACGTGTCATTCAAATTTATACGTATAAAAAGCTATTATATTCTGCGTATTCCACCCACTCGAGTCTCAATTCCTTTTTTTTTTTTTTTGGATTTACTCCGATCCAATATTCTTCTCACATATTCAAGTTTACATGCTTCCTTCAAGTTCTCACAATACCGTATATAATGTACATCTAGTACAGACTTATTCTTTTAAAACTAAAAAAATGTCAACTAAAATGAATGCTTGAACATATTTCATGTCTTTCCCTCCTCCAACCTTTTTTGTTATTGTTCGGTCGAATGAATACAGTCTGCTGTGGTTGACAACACGAGAGCATCAGGAGATTCAACCTGTCAAATGAACACTCTTCTTCAGCAGCTTCAAGCAAACAACAAGGACATCATTCCTCGCCCTCCGCCTACTGAGTTAGTGAAACAAGAAAATAATGAGGGCATACAGAGACCTTTATATTCTTCGCCTTGTTACCAGGATCATCATCACCACCATCAACCCTATTCTGGAGATTCATCCAAGGATCAAGTAATGACTTTGCAAAAAGATCCAGATCCAGGGCCACGTTCTCTAGAAAACATACTTGCGTCTGCTGACACTACCTTCAAAAATAATGAACGCTATGCTTGGGAACTACCACCAGAGTGTCTACAAAATGTAAAGCTTGTAGCAAGATATGTACTGGATTTGAAGAATCAACAGCATCAGCATCAGGGTTTTAATATTGGAGAAAACTCGTCATCATCGTCAAATATTGCTTTGGATTCTCCTAATTTTTGCATGAGTTTTGATAACAGCAATCTTGTTGAAAATGGTGTTGGAACAAATGGAGTGGGAGTGGATTCATTTGTAAGAGCTCCAGAGGATTCAACAAGGCCATTGCAGCCATTGCCACTATATTACTTTGAAATGGGATCCTGAGTGTGGGGATTTTTTGAAGAAGAAGAAATGAAAAAAAGCTCCAGGGGTTCCAGTTCTTAATTTTTGGGAAAAGCAAAAATCCAAAGTAATGGACTACATTTCTCACAAAATTGTACATATCTGGATAAGCTTTATTTCATTGCATTACCTACTTAATAATTTGAAAGTTTTATAAAACAAGAATGTGCTCATGAAAATAATATTGTTGGGACTGGGTGGTAGTTTAATCTGCGATAATAAACGCCCTACTTGTGTTTTTTGAGAGTGTACAAATTTCTAAAATTAGCTGCTGACTAGAGAAAATTTCTTACATATAAATACACTTCTATACATCATACATACTACAGCGTACAATTCTATGTTGTTTACTTAATGCGATCTTATTTGCAGATCAAGTCATGCAGAAATCCTGGATCCAGAGAATCCGATGAAAATGACAACATAAATCAACACATTCAGCTTAAAACACTTTAATTTTAAAATAGATGACTCGTAGTAGTATATATTCTCTCTATTCTTTAAGCGCTCTAATGTTTTAAAAATGCATAACTATATTTGTATAGAAAAAAATAAAACTTGTTTTTCTTTTTAAACAATTTCTGTAATTGTTTCACTGCACTGCATACAGTGCTCTTTAGTAAGTATTTTTGTAAGTGAAACCTAATCTTAAGCAATTCTTAAAAATAACAATACGTGTAACTCTTACTGAAAATAGTCTTTTGAAAATTCCAAACAAAGTTGACAAGAGCTGATTTGCATAATTACCACGTTATCGGTGTTTCGAAGCATGTAAAAAGCTGAAATTGTGCCAACGTTTTTCATTATGCACGAGTGAAGTACATTATTTGTATTTATAACAACTACGGAGTAGATGGAAATGCGAAGTATGAAATTTAACGGCAACGGCGTGACGTATGCATTAATATAACATGCTTCAAAACCTCCTGTGCATGCCTATTTGTAAAAAACGCAATGTAAAAAGAAAAACATAGAAAATAGCGATAAGAAAAGTAACAATTTTCAGTATTACTTTTCTCGGCGTATTTTTCACCATCGTCATCATCAACATAATAAGCATGCCTTCACTTTTCATTTTGTATGAAATGAATAAATGAAGAGGAATTCAGCTTTTATGGTCGTTTGCATTAAAATGTCTTTTTACTAGACCTTGCTTTAAAAAAATTAATATCCGGGCATGCGAAATTATATTCAGGAAAATTTTATTTTAGAAATGCGCTGCATAGTGTAATGTATAATGCTACTAAACTATGTTCTGAATATTTTGATTGTGCTTTGGCTAATGTAATTCATGAAAATGAAGAGAACCCTTATTTTTGCAGTAAACTAGCTCACAGTCTAGTCATCAGCGTAGCACAATGAAAGTTACTGATTTCATTAAAAATCTGTTTGGGAGCAGTGGATTTTGTGTACATGTTTTTACGTACGCTTTTCGTTTTAATATTTAATACGTGTTGGAGGAATACGTAATAAGATGCTTTTATATTTTCAGCTCCTTTACTACCCGTGCGGTCCTGGCTTGGTGGCTGGTGGTGGAGATGAAAAACATGTCACGATCACTACTCCAGGACTCTGAAGACTTTGTGTGTTCGTTAGTAGTGTAGCAAGCTATTTATGAAACTTGGGTTACATTTATGGCTTAATGTTTAGATTTTCCCTTTTCGCAGAGAAGCTTTTTTTTGGCAAGAAGAAAGATTACTCTTGTTGGAAAATGCAAATTAAAATAAGCAAAAGTAAATGAGCGAATTTAAAGAGAAACTCGTGGCATTTCGCATAATTGACAGCTGCTACTTTACATTCCATTAGTTATAGTACAAAAACACAAATTTAAGTTCAACTTTTTTGTATCTTCTCTAAAACCTGCAAGTGTAAGCAAACAAGAGAACAAAAAAGAATGAAAGTTTTTTTTGTTCAACAGCCACAGCCACTGCCACATTCATTTAAGTAGCTTGTTGGTATTTTTGGAGAAATAAAAGCAAAACGAATCGAATGTAGACTATGCAGCAGATCAAATTGCGGCAAGTGACTTTTAAATGTGATTGAGAGGTTTTCGTAGACTTTCTTTATTGTTGTTTACTCTGCGAAGTAACAAAATATTTTAGATCTATGCAGAAAGCACCGAAAAATTTCTACAATATAGGGAAATGATGGAGTGGGTGAAGTATTTTGTATTATGAAAATTCTTGCGGTAGTTTTTGTTCACTACTGCTCTTGTTAGTAATTTCTTTAAGATCCATTTCGTTGCTGTTACATTTGCTGCCGTTGTGTTTAGTTTAACCAAATTGCTTGTGTGTACGCCTAAATGCGATGTTTGTTTATGAAATGTGTTTTTGCCTGCGTTTGCAAGAAATTTATGAAATGATACACATTCTTCCTAATATATGCGGTATGTGGGTTTGACATGTCATTACGGGGAATGAAAATCCATAAAAGTTTTTTTTTTCAAATGCGGGATCACCCATCTGCCTGCCTATGTTCTATGTGTATAATAATGTATTAGAGAAAATGCAAAGTATTTACAATTTTATGTCGACTTGTCGACAACCGCAGGCATGTTGTTCGTTGTCAGATGCTCTGCATTCCTGATGATCACTTTCTTTCTGCAGTTTTAACATTGGACTACAGCAGCCACTTACGATATTATCTGTAAAAACTATTTAAGAAAGCACATATGCTTTCACTACCAAAAATTTCTCCATCTTCTCCACTGTTGCATGCATACTTATTTCCATTTTTTGTACGGACAGGCACATAGTTTAATGATATGTTAGTCTCACAAATTAAATGACATGTCTTCGAAAAATATTTTTCTCGCTGAAGACAAGACAGGCGAATGTCGGAGATACTTTCTAATCAAATCCAGATATACCAGACTGCGAAGAAGAAATACCCACTTTTACATACCCTTTCATATAGTACCTTCTTTCAACGTTTTCAGCAATCATATCCGCATTCCATATCTAGATCAAACCTTAAATCAAATTCCTTCTTCCTTTTTTCATCAAGCTTAACACGCACCACAACACAACTACAACAATTCATTTCTTCCCTTCACTGAAATCTTTTAGACTTGTCATCATATACAAAATTCCTGGGTGCTGCCGCTGTACCGCAGAGCATTGAATTTTCTGCAAATTCTTAAAAGATTTTGAGTGTATAAAAATTTATTGTACTAAATTGTAGAAATTTTGAGTTGGCAAAAATTTAAAAGCAGAATCTCTTGTTAGAAGGTTGTAATAAGTACTGCTTTTACGCTGCAGGGGCGAACGTAGAACTCAGCCAAGCCAGCTTTTACCTTGACTTGTTTAGCTTGCCTGCCTACAATCCAATGCGACATTGTATTTGTACATGTGTATTTCTTTCGTAGATTTGTACAATTTCTTGTATTTTCTTTTATTTCATTGTGCCCAGTTTACTTCTGCCTATTCTTATTCTTCTTTCTTATCGTTGGTACCCATGCCATGCCTCAGTCTCAAGAGTCTTGCCAGCACTTTACTCTCTTGTTCCATCTTAAAGGATAAGTACCTCTGGGAAATTAGATTTTTGAAGAGTTTGTTTAACGACTAGCCTACTAGTACATACATGTACTCTATATATGTTACATCTAGATTCCTAGCTGATTGAAGAGTTTGCTGAGTAGTGGGTTAGGACTTACAATGCAATGAAGAGAAAAAATATGAACCTTGTTACCGAGGATTGATCTATTTAAAGATGTTATTCAATTTCATCAAGAAATTTGTGTTGTGTGTACTTGTACAAAAAGGATTGTTAAATGTTTCAGTTCATTTTAACTATGCAGATTCATGCATGCATCAATTTCACCATCATAAATATTATCTTGGTTCGGCCATAATAAAGTCATAATGCCCCAACAACCACATCAAAGTTAAGTATGTGCATAACCAACACGAACGAATTATGTCTATATTTTTACTGTTCTCTTACTGTAATTTAAAAATGTTTAAATATTCAACTCTTCCACTTTTTAATGCAACCGAATCTGACTCCAGTTTCTTGGAATTTTGTATAATGAATGGACTTTTTGTCATTAAAAATGTTGCAGATGCTTTGCAAACTTTATAAGGGCTGTTTTTGTATAATATTCAGTATGTTCCCATATCTTTCTCTGGACAAAAAAAAACTTTCAAGGTGCTCAACATATTTATTTTACGTAAAAACATGGTTGTTGATAGTTTAAAGTGTTTCAGTCCTTTTTACAGTTTATTCAACCAACCAGGATGACTGTGTGGATAAGAACACAATAGTTTTTCCTCTTTACTTTTCTTCTTTTCAAAGGTTTCATGCCAAACCGGTGATGCTTGCTTTGCGTACTTATTAAGTTCTTTCCACTATGTAGGTACACTAAAGTTGATGACAATGTGCAACCAGTATTACCTTTTCCTAATGCTACAGTAGTACAGCAGTATACTTTTACAACAGCCGTAAGCTATTGACACAAACTGTCGTGAAAATAAGTAAGAGTAAAAAGTTTACGATACTTCTTTTTCTACAGTAAACTTTAGAGAAAAAGAAGAAGAGAAAGCAAAAGAAAAAAGAGTCATGCCATGATGCTACGCATCGTACACATAAATATGTGTTTACTACTCCAATTTAGTTAGAAACTTAACTACAAAAAGTCTTAACTGCATACAAAGTAAGGTACCTTCTCTCTGGACCAGCTTCCGGCGCGACGTTAGATTTCGTTTAGTGGACTTTGTGGATTGGTGACAAAGATATTTGAGAAGGAAATAAAAGTTTCAAATGAAGAGAAATGTAAAGGCTAACCGTTGTATGTATGTGTACTCATTTTAAATTGTTCTCGGAAGGTACCACAACAATAGAGGTTATATGACACGACACAACACGACACGCGGTCATTTATTTACGACATCATCGAGTCATCTTAAATTGCGACGCAAAGACATTGAGAACCGAAGAACAATAATACAAACGGTAACTTTTACCCTGGTATTGTTGATGTTTATTGTTGGTAGCATTACTATGTACAGTTAGAGTTGTTTAATGATCGCCATCCTAAGGAAAACGCTTTCCAAAAATGACGGGGGTGTTTATTACTGCTGAGTTGACTATTGACTATATATTGTTGTGTTTGGTATGTTTACTGGTTAAATGAAAATAGGATAAGGCAATATATTGCATCCATTCAGGACACAAACACATAAAAACCGTTATCATCAACTCTTCTGAATGAATAAGTAAAAAGGAATGCTTCAAGAAAATGAGCCACACTAATGTGGAATGTGGATATCAAAATGGAATGTTACACTGTATTTGAAGTTATATATTTTGTGTGTGAGTGTGGACATTCCAGTAACAAACAGAAAGTTTATACGACAAGTCGACGAGTATTGTTGGCAGAAACGGTAGTGGTAGTGGTTTTTATGTGAATGGAGGGAATATGAGTGGAATTAACTTGCTCAAAAGAATTTTGAAAGCGTTGTGTGTTGTGTTGCTGCTTTTTGTGCAAAAGTGTAATAACGATTAAATAGTTGCGTCAATGCATGCACAATTGAACTTAACATATTACACACATCTTTGCGCACATTTCCTGTTTTCATTCTTTTCATCTTTTTTTCGTGCTTCTTTCGACTCAAAATCATATTTCTTTTTTTTCTGTGTACACTCACTGCAAGCAAACCTTGTGTGCAATGTGTACTATTATTTTGCTCTTGTGTAACTTTTCCAAAAAAATCTTTGCGATGCTTTTATAGTTTTAATCGTTCTTTTGAAGAAAAAAATTGTTTCCTTCTGAAGATTGACGCAACTTACCAAACCAAACTTACGTATTATGTTTTATTGTACTGCCCATTTTAGCTCGCAGTAACTTTGTATAACGAGGCCAACTTTTAAAACTAGGATTCCGCTAAAATGCGCACCAACTGTGACTTGGATCCTAAATATTCGTTTACATTTTTACGGTGGATGTTGTTTTGCTGGAATATCTGGTTCGTATAATATGAGAAGCGACATAAATAGAGGTTTCTCAAGTCAAATTTTTGAAATGCTGTGTAATAAATAGATTCAAGCATCATAATAATCGTAGTTTAGAGGAATAAACGCAGCGTGATAAAGTCATTGGTGTCGCAGTCTGTATGGAGAAGAGAAAATAACCGTAAAAGGAAAACATTGTTGACATTACAAAGAAAATGGATAAGCTGAGCTGCGTACTGGTATTATTAAAAATTAAAAGAAATAGGTTAACTTTCGCCACCGCTTCTTTTAGTTATAAAATATGGTCTTTTGTTTAAAGTACAGCTTCACATATCTGGAAGCTTTAATCGGAAACAACAACAAAGAGTTTAGAATATAAATTACGGGTCAATCAGTTTGTTTAATTAAAGTTCGTATTCAGGTACAATTTCGTTTCTTTATTATGCGGTATAAATATACCAGAAAGGGTAAAGGTTAAAGAAGGACATATAATTTTCGAGTGCTTTATATTAACTGCATTCGTAAAAATTTGTACATCAAAAGTTACAAATATTAGCTTGAGTGAACGTACGGTAAGTTGATTGATCACTGATCATTAAGAGAACTTCATTACAAAACAGACCGGGTTTAAAAAATGTGTCAGCACCTTTGTACAAAGTTAAATGTAATACCACCTTTAATACTGCAATCTGTAGTCCAGTCAGTTTCGTCGACAAACAAAACAATATTTACTATGACCAAAATGGCATGAATAAGATAATTCGCACAAGGAGTGATCATCCAAAATTGAATACTTTTGATCTAAAGGGAAGTGCTAAGTAATCCTATTATCCTATTTCCAAAATAGTGGAAATAGGAGGAAAAGGCAGAACGAAGATAATTATTTTGGGTTGCTACAAAAGCTCCACAGTTCTTAAGTAGATTAGTAACAATCAGTTTGATTAACTCAACGCCAAAATTATATAAGCATATTATTGGGGGTTTGCTGACCTTGGAGATCGATGAATAGTGCCACTCGGTTCTGCTTCGGAATTCGAACAACTAAATTAGGATAAAACTTTAAGCCACAAATATTAAAAATAATAATACAAAGGAATCGTTGAATTTTTTTTGAAGAATATTATTGTATTGGCAATGCATTCAAATCCAAAGTATACTCTAATTTTAGCTTATGATTAATTACGTAAGCATTTTATCATAAATTATTTTTTTGCTTCGATTCATTCACTCATATTTAAAAATTAAAATTGGAAAAAAATAATCAACAAACAAGTAAATTGAGCTTGATTACGAATAAACAACAAAGATCAAGAAAAACCCATTATTTTCATTTATATGTGTCAGGGGATCAGTATGCTTGAGTTGAATATGAGTACGGACCATACACAAAAGAAAAACCATTTAGAATTCCACCAGGACAAACAATAAATATGAATGTGTTGAATAGATTGTATTATTATTTTTACGAACATGTTTTCTCTCCGACTCATCATCATCTCCTACAAACTATTTTCTCTTTTTGCTTTTAACTCTAAATAAAACTAGAAAGAGAGAGAAAAAACTACTCCAATTCTAAAGCAGTAATGCAGTAAATTTTTGTATTATTCCAAAATGTGGTGATGCAGCAGCAGAAAAACAAAATAAAGAGATGGTTTGTTAGTCTTGGCTGATTTTTAAATGTAATCCCCATTTCTTCTATACAATCCAGAGTAACAACACTCTCTCCTCTCTTTGTATGGCTCTCAAAGAAAATTTTCATTTATTTTACAAAGATCCCGAATACAAGTAAAATGCAAAATTGGGCTACTGTTTGAACAAAAAGGTTCTTTTTTTGGTTTTCCAGAGATTCTCTTCTTATCTCACTTCCAACCAAACCAACCAAGTATTCATAGCGATCAGCACGAAAGCTTCTTTCTCTCTAGACTAACGACTCCATTGTTCCTCAGTTTTCTCTATGTTAGCTCTTTTCTACTTTTATTCTCATTTCTCTATTTTTTATTTTAACTTAACAGCATACAAGGTTTTTGGATTTCGTCATTTTTTTCTCCAAATTTTATTACCTACAAAAATATAAAAACGGTACAGACAGGAAGCCATCGAACTAGCTCATGTTTGTACGAGTGCATGATACGCTCTTCTGAAATTCAAGCCTCGTTTCAGTTGTAATATTTTCGTTGTTTTTGTCTGAACAGTATGATATTTCCTCTTCGCCAGGTACACACGTGTGTGTACCCAGTGTACATTCAGGAAAGGAAGTGTGATATGTTTCAAACTGCGTGTCTCAGGAAGAAAAAAACTTTTATGATATCTATATGTCATGTAAGCTGGAGAGATAAAAATAAAAATTGACAATGGTGTAAGTATGTACAAGTAACATAAACGCAATAGTAGTAAGAGTATATTCTTTTATTATTTTTACAGATCCCGTTGCGTTTCGATTTTCGTACGTGTAACTTGTTTGTTTGGTGTCGCTACATTTCTTTGCCATAACACATCATACACAAGCAAAACTATTATCATTTTTATCGTGCTTATCCCATCCCCTGACTTCCTTTCTTTGGCAAAGCTGGTACTTAAAAGTGAACGAACGCAAACAAGTTGCGCAGCTAAGAAATAAAGGAAAAAATTCAAGTTGAAAGGAATTCATCTTATTGCGTTCGTTATTCATTTTACCCAACTCTTTCTACAGTTTTACATTAATTAGCTTCAAATGAAATTAACAATGGATTTGCACTTGTGAATATCAAAGACAACTGGAGTCAAGGCTTAATTCGATTTGGAATACAAATTATTTAGACGAACTTCTCATGAATTTTTTTTAACAAAGTGGAATTCGAGTACAGCGACGGCGTTCAATAGAACACAAGGTTTCAGCCTCGGGACTGTATACTTTCATGTTCATTTGATGATACTCATGACACACATTTCTTTCCTTTGAGATATTGTCAAACTCGCAACTTTCCGAAATGAGTTGTCAATTACTGTTGATGTTGGTGTACATAATATACAAATACTCATTTTGTCGAACAACTCATATTATTATCTTCTTGCAAGTCAAGTCAAAAAGTATCTCCGAAAAAGTAATGTTTCCTTTCTTCTCAAAAAATATGTAAGTTACTCTATTTCTTTCGTCTACCTTACTGGAAGTCTAGAAATTTCTATTTTCTTATTATAATCTTTCCGTGAAAAAGAGCATCCTGTCCTGTTGCAAGGTACATTCATTTAATATGCATGAACTACTACGTGCATACATGCATGTCATACATATTTATAGCCCATATATATTTTGCGTGCACCCACATCTTAGTTTCTATCATGTTTCACATGTGTTGTACTTTCACCTTCCTTCTTTCATATTTTTTGGTCCTTCGTTCCTGTCAGAATGTTAATTCAACCAGAGAAAGTGGTTGTCTGTATGGAAGCCCTGTCCTGTCACTCCACTCGTGTCGCTTCCTTTTTTATATGATGCATGAATAAAGTAAGTAATCTTTAACACAAAAGCAGTCAAATCATCACCCTCATCATGAATATTATGTTTACCATATATGTATACAAAGTAAAATGTACGAAAACAGTTTAGCGCTCTCTGTATGCTCAACACTAACATAATTCTCTGACACAGTCAGAAAGGATATTATTATGATGGTTGGTTTGGTGAAAAGCATTAATGTAAAAGACAGCAAAAGAGAAAGTAACGTGCAATAATAGGAAATGATGAAAAAGCCAGTAGAAATACATACTGCTGGTGGTGTGGTCGTAGTGGTGCAGGGTGACTAGGAGTTTTGAGTGAGCGAGTCTTTTTCCAAAGGAAACATTTTTATCAAACACATACATCTCGTTTTTCTCTCACATTCAAGCTTAAAAAAATTATTACTATATTCCTCTCCCCCACCACCACCTACTCTTCAATGACGATGAGAATGGTGAAAGCTATTGTCGTTCTTTACACAAACTAACGTACTACCTAGCTAGTTACCTACCATTTTACATCGCATCGAAAGAGCTTACAATTTAGATGCACTTTAAAAAACGGAAATCTTTGTGTGTGTATGCAAACTTCTCTCTTCATTCTAGCTACATGAACACAAAAGAGGCTTTCAACTGATGTTGTTGTATTGTAATGTAATTCAAAGCTGTGATGTAGCAAAAATTTCTTTAAAAATAATATCACCATCAACTGCCGCCTCTATAAAGCACTACCACTACCACCACCGCCATAGTCACAATCATCACATCAGAAACACATGAAAAACTAGTTGGTATATTTGCTACTACTTCTGTTACCACTTTTATTCAAGTCATAGTTGCTAGCTTGATAGTAACAACATTCTTGTTGGCCTTAGAGCTCTGGTGAATCCTCTTTTTAGCCTGTTACAAAAATAATAGGTTCCCATATAAGCATTTTTATTCTTCTTGCATGGCACACGGCAATAGTATCGTTAGCCTCCACTGCATACTGCATAGTAGTGGTTGGTCTGATTGTGAACGAGGAAAAGAAATAACAAGCAGCAGCAAAAGCACAATGAGCCAAACATTCACTCCACTCAACAAGCAGCCTAAAGAATAAAGCGGCGGAGTTCTTGGTCTTTTTGGTTGATGGTGGTATGGTGTATGTGTACGCTGGTGGTAGTGGTGGTCTTGGTCTAGTCTGGTAAAAAAAGACGGAAGCAAGCCAACCAGAAATGGTATAAATGTAAGGTTTCCCCATCAAGTCAAGCTCAATCCGACACATCTCTCCAACGAGGCAAGAACACTTGCTTGGCAGCGTTTTCTCTTTTTCTAGGTAAAAAGAAAAGGGAAAGTGAATAATTTTCTTCTTCTTACTGCTGCCTTTCAGCTAACATGCATACATAAAAGTCAAACAAGTAAAATCTAGTCACACATCACACTTTACATTTTATCTAGACAAATAAATAAGTACAACCAACCTAAGACGAAAAAAACCTACCTAAAAGTTTTTAAAAATATTCAAGATATTTCTTTGGAACACGTGTATACTTTTCAACAAAAAAAAGTTTTGTAAAACTGTCAACTAAAATTGTGGTGATCATAGTTTACGTATAATATATTCATTGCGACGTTACGTAACGCATGCAAGTTTTTGTTTAGCATTAGCATTATTGGTGCGGCGAATATGCGTCTTGACTTTAGTCTTGTGTGTGTGACAAACATATACAAAGATTCTTTTCATCGATATTTACAAAACTAAGGAAAAGTTACTCTGATGTAGTCACTTTCACAAACAGTTTGTCTGTGTGGTTTGTACGTTACAGAGAAAAAGAGAATGTTGTCTTGAATGCAGTCTCAGTCTCATTGTGCGTCTTTTCACTGCTGCTGTATCACACACATTTAAATACATGTACCGTTTCTCTATTCATGTGACAGTGAATCTCGTTGACAAGTCTGGTGACCGGTTTTTTGTACATTTGTGGAATCGTGAAGGAAAGAAAAGCGAAAAAACAGAAACTCACACGATGACAACAACACGTGAAGGAACAAAAAAGCTTTTGTAATAATACAAAGTTGTGGTGTTATCCATATAATGATGATCCAACCAAACTGGTAAATGACTTACACACACAGTCAACT
>JAQIWN010001761.1:0-18821 GCA_034699025.1 Entomobrya cf. arborea Gr-Col-00668
CAAACAACACTTGGCATTAGTCCAATTATGAGAGCCGTCGCCTCCAAAAACTTTTTTATTGTACCAGCTTTAATTGAGGCAGGAGGTGACTGTGCCGCCACTGGTACTTTGGGCCGGAATATTCTACACATAGCTGCTGAATTGAAAGATCTGGATATGATAAAATATTGTTTGAAACTTGGATCAGACATCAATCAACCTGACCATCAAGGATATACCCCAGTTATAATAGCAGCCTGTATGCATGATATTCCAACAGTTCTTTACTTGATTGGGGCTGGAGCTGACCGCAATGCGGTTTCCAATGATGGATGGAATATCCTACACATTTTTGCTGAATTTAAAGATCTGGATATGGTCAAATTTTGTTTGGAACTTGGACTAGATATAAGTCAACCAGTTCATACTGGAAATACACCACTATTCATGGCAGCAATTCAGAATGACGTTCCCACTTTTCGTTACTTGATTGAGAAGGGGGCAGACTACAACCAAAAAAACCTACTTGGACAAGACGTAATTCATATCGCACTTAATATGCAATATATTGACTTGCTTCAATACTTGAAGAGTTTGGGTTGGGATCCGAATCAAATAAATAGATACGGGGAATCCAGAATATTTGCCTTAGCACGGAATGGCTGGTTAGCTAAGTTTAAGCTTTTTGTCGAAATCGGAGCCGACTGTCGAATTACAAACAATTTTGATGAGAATCTACTTCACGTAGCAGCTAGAACAAATAACGTCAAACTTATTTGTTATTTGCTCAAACTTGGGTTATCTGTAAACCAACAAAATGTCAACGGCAGTACACCGATTATGATGGCAGCATTATTTGGTGATATCCATTCCGTTTGGACACTAATGGAATCCGGAGCAGATTACAAGCATACCAACAAAAATAAACAAACCATTTTTCACCATGCTACACGTAGATCAAACGAGAAACTTGTTTTGTTCTGCTTGTACATTGGAATGGATTGTAATCAAGGCGATATTTATGGAAATACACCATTTCTCCTAGCAGCCCGGTTTTGTAGCACGACCTTGTTCCAGCAAATGATAAACTGTGGAGCGGATCCCACTATCATGAATAGTGATAACCAAACTATTCTGCATATTGCTGTTCGAGCAGCAAATTGTCAGCTTAATGAGCTGTGTATACAACTTGGCTTGGATCCAAATCAAAAAGATAAGAACGGCGACTCACCTATTTTCCTGGCTGCCAAGTATGCAGATATACAAACAGTTCTTAACCTGATTTTCCATGGAGCAGATTTACACAGTACCAACAGCCAAGAACAAAGTTTATTGCATATAGCAGCCGAGAGGGGAAACGTCGGACTTGTAAATTACTGCTTATGTCAAGGCTTAAATCCAAATCAAAAAGACAATAATGGAGACACTCCACTTTTTCTGGCAGCAGAATGTGGTGACGTTGAAACTGTACATATGCTGATATCGTATGGAGCTGACTACTATTCTGTAAACCAATTTGGTCAAAATATTCTTGAAGTGGCGGCAGATTGGCTGAATGAGAATCTTGTTTCGTACTGTTTGAACGTTTTGTTCATTGGCAAGGATGATTTCGAAACATCCCCGTTTAAAATTTTAAAACCCAGTTTTAGGCAACCAAATGATAAAAAGCTAAAGGTTGTATTGAAATGCCAACGTAAGTAATAAAATTTAAACAAATATTTAATTTTTCTGGTAAGTTCTCTTTTAAATTCAATTCTACATTTTTCCATTTGTAAAATTTTATAATCTTGGTTAACTTTTCAAAATAATAATAATTATTTTAAAAGTCACTAATTTTGTATTTTTATGCGATATTTATTCCAGATAACCA
Source organism: Entomobrya cf. arborea Gr-Col-00668 (assembly GCA_034699025.1). Taxonomy (NCBI): domain Eukaryota; kingdom Metazoa; phylum Arthropoda; class Collembola; order Entomobryomorpha; family Entomobryidae; genus Entomobrya; species Entomobrya cf. arborea Gr-Col-00668. The sequence goes on from JAQIWN010001761.1 coordinate 1,850, forward strand.
CTGAAATTTAACGAAGTTGAATGATGTTTCCCCTTCAAGAGCTAATTAATCTACCTCATATATTTAGGTACATGTTTCAAGTAAAGCCACGCATTCATCTTTATATCTATGGCACATAATAATATTTATTTTTTTATCTTTTTCCAGTATCTTAACTGCCAAATCAATACTTCATGTCAGTTTGCCTTCTTCAAGTCTATGAAATATACCATACTCATCAAAAATGTAGGAAGCCTTCGTCTTAAGCGCAAGCAACCACTTCATGGATTTTGTGTAGGCACAGAGTAGATGTTACGTAAATTTGTTTTTTTGTGCTGCAGCAGGAATTTAATATGCTAACTAGAAAATATACAGCATTTTTTGTTTATTACTTGATTACGTCCAAAGACGCCAAATTATATCCATGTTTTAAACTCTTCTTATATAAGTATTGAAAACCACAAATTTAAATATCAACCTGTAAAGTAATTAGATCTACTGATATTTTGTACATAAAAAAACCAATTTACTCGTACTTATACAATTTTTTTAAACCTATTATTGAACGTATGTTCAAACAAGTTTAGTAAATAGTACACTACAATTTATTTTTGATACTATATTTTTTTATTGTTAATTTAAGGTCTCTCATTACCCTTTCTACTTAAAATACAAAAGTTATGCATATAGTTTCCTAACAATACTTTTATAATAACTTGCTTAAAACATATAAGTATTTATACTGAAACAGCTATTATATTGTTTTCTTACGAATACATTTAGATTCTTGGAAATATTTAAATTGTTAATTTTACGCTTACGATTTTATTAATCATGGCAACTGACTAGTAAATATACTTAAAATCTATTATCAGGCTTCGTTTTTGTTAATTAGCCACAGTATATATTCATTACATGGGGAACTTCTCGTAGCTGGTATAACAATGTAAAAAGAAGAAAAGAAAATGTAAAATTAAGAGGAATATACAAGGTTTTATGTTTATTCAAAACGCCACAAAATCACCATGTTACTCAAATAAAACTTTCCCGATCTCCATAGCAACAACTGAAGTCGGCCACTATATTTCTGTCTCGACTACTTTAACAATATGTAACATCAATTATTTAATTAAATTATATGAATATGTCACAAAAAATAGTTGAAAAGTTGTCACAAATGAAGTTGTCAAGCTTAAATTTATTACATGCACAAAATTTAAAATGTAGAGTTTTATTGTATCATAAATAACTTAAGTAGTTAAAAAACACTCTAAACTCTCAAAACCTATTTTAAATGTCAGAATACAAAATTTGAATTTGCACTGAAAACTAGAAAAAAGCCCAATAGCTAAATATTTCATGTTCCTCCAATTCTTTTTAGTAGCAAGCAGCTATTTTCTCACCCTCGTAATTTCGTTGTGGTTCATACAGCTGTTTGTTTACAAAATCGTCTTTGAATGAACAAGCATATGCCGTCTTAGGTTTCCTTTTTCAGAAAACAGTCGAGAACACTGAGTGCATTTAAACGGCTTTTCACCAGTATGAGTTCTCATGTGTTTTGCTATTTGACTTTTTACCCCAAATCGCTTATCACACAAAGTGCACGCGAACTCTTTCACCTTAAAGTGAACCACCTTTTCATGATTGTGTAAACGACAGTTATGTTTAAAAAATAACCCACAATGTTTACATTTGTACTTTTTCAAATCATTATACAATATTTTGCGCTGCTTTAAATTATCTTCCTTACGAAAGACCTTTTTACACTTTTTAGAAGATTGCCACCCGTTATCCTTATGCAGTTTTATGTGTCTTGCAAAATTACTTTTTAGGGAAAATTGCTTATCACAAATTTCACACCGAAATGGTAGTTCTCCAGTGTGAATTCGAATATGATCTGTTAGAGCTTTTTTCGAAGATAAAAATTTGTAACACAAAATACACTGATATTCCGTTTCAATTTGGTGAGTAATCATGTGTTTTTTTAAGTAATGTGCTTGAGAAAAGCGTTTACCACAGTTACGGCACTGATAAGTTTTCACTTCACTATGTAAATTTTGATGAACCAAAAGATAAGTTTTAAGCAAATGATTTATTACATGTGGAACACTTGTACCTTCGTTGACCATCGTGATGAACGGTTGTATGATTAATTAAATCTATTGGCTTTGTAAAACATTTATCGCATAACTTGCAAAAGTATGGTTTTTCCTTTGTATGTGAACTGTAATGAAGAAATAGTTTATATTTACTGAGAAAAACTTTTTCGCAGAAAATACAGTGCTTCGACTGCACATTTTTACACATTTTTTTAACAAGTTTATTAACCTATGATTTCTTGCTACTTGTGATAGATTTTTTACTAAAAATAAATTAAAAGAAACAAGACAGCCCAGCTGGTGTGCATTTGTACCTTTCCTCATTCCTACTGGACCATTACTGTCTTTTACAGTAAAACTTTTATTTTTGTAGAAACACAAACCCAGGCAGGAATCTATCACTGCATTTGTGTTCTGTAATTCTACCCGACAATCCAAAGTGTGATTGTGTGTGCTTTTTGACGGAGAGTTATATCTGCCCATTATACAAAGAGGTAGTTCCAACATTACAGAGATATTACTTTGTTCACGAAGCCAGAACAGCACAATGTTCTTGTTTTCAATACTAAAGTATGGAATAAAGGTAAAATTGTATGTAATGTGTGTAAACGCATGTTCTAAAAACGCAGCTGTTTGTCGTTTTGCATCATATATTTCATTTAACAGCTTTCATCAAGTGAAATAAATTCAATTTTATGCCTTGTGAATAGTTTGTGGAGTTTAAAAGCAAAAATTTAAATCATACAGCAGCTTGTATTACTTAATAAGCAAAAATTAATTTTGAATGATGAAATTGGCTTAGCTAATTTTTTAGCTTATACTAACTCAAATATTACATTTTATTAGGAACAATTTAAAGCGATTCATTTTGTAAAAATAATTGTATTTTTAACTAGTGCCGCAGGGCGGTTAATTGAATGTAAGCCGTTAATGCATTTTGGCCTTTAAGTTTATTGTGGCAAGGTAATTGAATGGTATTCAGCAAATGAATGTATCAAGTCAGGATGCAAATGTTTTATTAATTAGCGCGCAAATACGCTACTGATCCTACACTGAACATACAAAAAGTAATATAATTACTTTATTTGCACAACAGTGTGTTCCTTGTAAAGAAGAAGTAAGAGTACGCTTTTGCCATTATAATTGCACTTACATATCGATTTTTTGCGCTTTTAATTCTTCTGAACCGATAACTGAAGTTTCGAATATTTAACCACATCACTTCCACTGAGCTGTGAAGTTAATGTTTAAAAAAAATTGATTTCTGGGATTTATTGCGAAAAGTAACTGAAAATGTAATCACACTTATATCTTCAATTCAATTCATGGATAAATTCCGAAAATAATTAAATTTTAAATTATTTATTTGGAAGTAAAATGTTCGAATTATAATGAATAATTTAAATACAAGCTTAAAATCGTGCAAGTAATTAATTATTTTAACTAATTTCTTGTTTATCAAGTACATTTAATTCTAATTAAATGAAAAGTAATTGAATGAATTGTAATTAATGTCTTGTACCTATACACAACTTATTGGGAATTATCTAAAAAGCTTGTTTGAATAAAGTTACCAAAATATTTTAAAATGTAGAGACAAAATAAAAAATCCCAAATATAACCACCCACAATCTCTATATACATTTGTAAAATTATGGGGAACAAAACAGGTATCATGTTTTTAATTGACGCCCTAGACAAAATTCCCTTAATATCTGAATAGGTTTTTTGGTTGTATTTAAAAATTTCAATTGGTCATATTCTGTAAATTGGCTACTTTATTCATAATCAATATATTAAATTATATATTTTTTATTAAATTTCCATAACTACGTCTGACTTATTAAATAAAAAGTTCCTTGTAAGCTAATAGTCGGTCGTGTAGTGACATACTTGAAAAGCTCTCACAAAAGATTAACACTGGTGTAGGCCTGTTCATACGCTTAGGCAATAAAATATGTGTTGACGTGAACTGATGTTAAAATAGTTTTGAAGTGTTTGTTTTGCACGCGGCTGCAATAAAGTCGTTCCTTGTACTTTGGTTCTTTGTTTTAAAGCACGTGATGTTTTTGATGGCGTGACATTCACTAATGTCAAATAACCATTCTGTTATGCGCACTGACTTTACCTGTCACTCAAGTCTTTTATTCTTCTCCTCTGTGAACAAACTATACATTATTTGTGTATATACCTTTGTATGATCATTCAACTTTCGAGTCATTACTTTTCAATCCGTGGACTGCTCAAGTAATATTTTTCTTACGGTGATATTTTGGTGTTTTCAGGATCCCCGCTGTCATATATCTGTACTCTGTGAAATAGAATACAAGGTAAGTAAATACATGTTAATAAAATAATATAATTTATTGGTTATATTGATATTTGTGTCGGATTGACTGCAAGCATTAGTTTTACCCCTAAGACAAAGTCATTAAAATTTGTCATTGTTTAAAAAAATTAAGCTTTTGTTCACAGATTATTTAGGTAGTTTTTTTTTAAAAAAATCAAATGATAAATAGCTTGTTAAAATTCCTTTATATAAGAAAATGGATTAACGGTTTATTAGAAAAGTGACTGTTGTATGTACTAAAATTATTCTTGTTTTGTACAGGTACGTATCCAAACAGATTCAGAAAAAGTCCAGTAGACTAAAGTAAAACGGAAAATTCAAAAAGTCATTAGATTTATTCCACACGGTCAAAAACGACTCTTCTTGGGGCTATTACACGTAAATAATTTTTTAATTAAATTACGCATGCTCTACTTAATGAATGCCTGAATGTAAGCATGTCGTAATTTGTCACCGAATTTAAGAACTCCTTTAGTCTGAGTGAGGGAAACATTATTTGCACCTAATTAATGCTATGCCGTAATTCGTTGATGTCGGCTCATTTATAAATCGCATTCCAACAATAGTCGACTAACATGATGATTTCTTTTTATTAGTTGACTATGTTTCAACAATATATCATGTGAAATCACGTCATTGCTTTACCATGAGTGTGTCGCTTCTACCTTTCAAAAGCTATACAAGTCCATAATTTACTAAAATAAACTTGAAACGACTTCACAATCAAACATTTTTACTTAAATTATTAAATACTAAACACTGTTTGCATGCAAGGTGAACAAGCAGATGACCATTAATAATTTAGTCTTAAGTTTTGAGTTTATTTTAAGTCAAGGTGTCATGTAGACGCTACATAAGATTAGAAAAGGCGTAAAGGGTGTCGGAACAATAAATAAAAATAGGATAGCTGTTTGATCATGATAGAGCGTGAAAGATTGTTTTTATTTTAAATGTTTTATTCACAACGCAGTTTCTTCATTCTTTGATAACTAATTCCATAGAGACGCTCTTGTAGAGCGAATGTATCTGATAACTTCTCATTGTAGTAATTGCACAGTTAACTTGTGATGCTAGTAAAAATCTGGAAACAATTCTTTTAGTGAGTTCATTTTGTTGTATCATTTTTTTTCAAATGTTTAATGCAAATGTGCAAATAAATTTAAAATGTAAAATTCTTGATTGTTGATACTGCATATTTTGTATGTTAGCCTTTACAGCAAACCTAGTTTGCGGGATTAACATTAATCTAAACTCGCTTTCAACATGCGTCTGTAATAAATATCCAACTTGGGTTTACCCAAACCATATTGACGTCAGACTAAACACCTGACATAATGAATATAAATGTATATTTAAATGTACATGATCATGATATATCAGAAAAAAGTAATATATTTAAGTAAGTATGTAAGTAAAGTCGAAGCAAGATGTTACTGATTTGGAAAAGTATAAAGCAGATACCACTTGAATATTATTTCTAATACACGGTACAGGTAAAGTTAAAGTGTTGTGCCGCAATATTGTATGCAGAACTAATAATTAAAACAGTTTTTTTTTTACTTTTCACAGCATCAGCTTATCACTTTTAACTTTATCTCATTCAGCCTTCACAATAAGTGAAAACCAAATTCATACGTTAAATTATTAACAAAATTGAAGTAATGTCTAAAACCATTAAGTCATGAGGCTGTCCAGACCAATGACGCAATTTCCAACTTGATAAAAGTTAGTATTTTGATATCATCTCATCAGATGACCTTTCGACAAACTCTGCATTGCGAGTTAATGAACTTGTTCATTTAAGTTCGAGTGTAAAATCATTGTAGGACTGAATAAGTTTTATTTTTATTACAATTACCTCGAAAAAAACGCGACAAAGTCCATTTTGTGTATCTAAGTGGTACATGACTTTCCTTTTCACGTGATTGATTATCAAATATGTAGCATTGATATCCTTATTGCACGTATTAAATCCATTAATGACTTTTAATCTGGTCAAAATTAAACGAGGCTAAACTAAAATATAAGGAATGACGACTGCAAAATAATAGTAGGGCTATGTTGAAGAATATTTTGCGATTTCAGTATAGGTGTCACGTCACCTGATTAATTTTTTGACGTACAACTGCAACTACAACTAAAAGAAGGTGAAAATTGTTTCACATATAAATCAAGAAGACAAACCTTAGCACAATATTTAAATTCAAAGCTATGTATGTATGTTAATGATAAGAGCTGGAATTCAAAGCAATACTAACCATTGAGAATGAAGAAAATTCAAAAATATCACTGATGAAAAATTAATTATTTGCGTAATGAAAATGCCCAGGATTCCCACAGTTAACAAAAAAAGATTTCAGTTAAGTTAAGAGGGAGAGGCTTCTGCACGGTGCGGCAGTCAGCAAGCTGGTAAAAGGAAAGGAAGAGAGACGCTGACTCATTTCGATTGAACGCATTGATACTGCATGGTGCTCGTAGGTACACATTAGCACCCAATGATACGGGATTCCTCTGTATGACACAAAATGAGAGGCGATGTAAGAAAAGAACAGAAGCCAATATGTAGATTTTAGGGCACGATCACAAGCTGGAGGAGGTGTCCCCCGTGTGAGTACTCGTTATATAATCAGGAGTTCGAATCTACACAAATGGCAAATTAAGACGTAAAAAGAATATAATTTGCGAAAATAACTGTTGAGATGAGCACTTATGCTTACTGCTGAGGTGAAAACCCAATGAAAATTGAAGGGACTAGCCTCGAGGCTAACAGTTAAGAATAGCAAAAATGTGTACAGCTTCTTGGCTCGTGTAGAAGTATTTAACATGGTTTTTTCTTTTTTCACCATTTTTACCAATGATCACCCGACTGCCTCTTCTCCCAACTCCCGAATGACTCCTATGCCGACTCCCCCTTTACCCGACTCCCGAATGACCCCTCTGCCTGCCTGTATACTTCCTAAATTGTCGGTGAAAAAATTAAAATTTTACTAGTTTATTAGTGTCTGGTCGGCAAAAAGTCTTTAACAATTTTATTGGTAGACTACTTTAAATCGACTAAAAATATTTTACTATATTGCGGTGGATAATGTAAAAATCTAAAGTAAAAAAATCGAGTAAAATGTTCGTCTTAGCTGACGAGCAATATACTCCAACATTTTTAAAGAGATACGTACCATACTCCGGCTGTAGTAACAAATAACTATGAAAAAATAATTCACAACCGTTTATCCCCAGGAGATTCGGTTACTGAGTTACGTAGCTTTGATTTTTGCACCTATTGCGTAGCTTTGATTTTTGCACCTATTGCGTAGCTTTGTGTTACTGTGTATTTCAATTCATCTTATTACTTTTTGTGCAATGATTTCCCATTAATATGGTGTAGTTCGATCATGATGATGATGCGTTTTGTATTAGAAGTGCAGGTAGGTATTTGACTACACTTTAGCACTTGTGTACATGTATTGCAGCAATCATTTTCTCTCTGTGTGACATGGAGAGCATAATATTTTTTTTCAACATCAGTCTTCAATTGTGGACACACCATAATAAGGGAAAAACAGTGCAAAAATGTAATAAGAAATTTGGTCCAACATAAATGTTTTATCAATGTAGTCAGTTCATGGAACTGTATTCTGGTATATGACTGTGTAATATAGTTTTATATTATGATTTTACAGAAATTGTCTAACAAAAAATAGAAATGGAAGAGTGGCAAAAAAAGTACATAAAAGCTAACCTACCAGAGCTCATACGATTGACATTGTATAATACACTCGTACAAGCTGCTCTCGAATCCAGCGAACTTTTAAGTGAAGACGACATTTCAATCCTGGTAAGTAATTTTTATCAAGTTCGAGAACTTTTTAAATGCTAATTTTTTTTTAAAACTAATATATGCTAATATGATATCCTAATAATAGCATATAAGTGGTACGCTTCTTTTTCATCATACAGATAGAAAGTCTGACAAGATAGAACTAATTGATGGGATTTAAGTGATTGTGGGGTGCAAATCCTCAGTTTTTAGCGTTAGGTTTCAATCTAATGGCCTCCACGAGCATTTTATTGTTGCATAATCCTTCTTTCCACTTTAAAGAATAGAATGTTTCACTTGTATTGATAAAATGGCTCTTCTGATAGTTTACTGGAGCAAAATGTTTTGGTATAACTTAGTTTAAATGCAGGACTGCAAACACAGAGAAAATAAAAAATAGATAACGAGTTTTCTTGCATTCCACCACGTATGCATCCCTGCAGTAAAACTTCATTATGGAAATATATTTTGATCTTGTAAGCCATCAAAAACGCATTTGGCCAATTTTGTGTTTCAACAATCACTGACTCAATATTTATACTACGAAGTTTTTAATGGTTAACATTTTAACTGGTTATACACTTAAAGATATTCTCTATGTTTTTAAAAAAATTGCTGATTTTTTAGAATCGTGTAACCACAACTGTAATCTAAGTCTGCCCACGGAACGTTTGTTCCATAAAATCAAATTCTTATAAAATTGAAGATTTTACCTCACGAGACATCAAAATGGAAAAGTGCAATACGAAATTTATAAAAGCAAACCACAACTGCAAAGTGCAATAATTCAAATGGAAATTTACACCACAGAAGTGTAAATTACCCTTCAATCTAGGGTTATTTTGAGTGGCAAGGACATTTGTACTTTAGTGCCAATTTTTATATACTTTCAGTTCAAAAATTAGCATATATTTGCTTTGTCAATAAAATCGCACCAGTAAAACATTTGGAATGGCGTCATTAATAAGGGCATTGATAAGGAATATCTATACAAAATACTAAATAAATTATTAGTAAAATAACAAGAGATTGCTAAAGTGGAAACTAATTTTTATTAGCCTAGCTTTAGAGTACTCACGACACTCTTCATCAGGGCGTTTCATCGAACAAAAAACTATGATACATTTAGGCCCAGAAAATAATTTCACATATTATTTCAAAAGTAGTGGCAACAAAATGTAAAGTTTAAAATAAAAACAAAATTGCTACTATTGTGGAGATGAACTTCGATCTACGAACTTTTCCTAGTGGCGTTTAAAAGAATTAATTTTAATTTTTTTGTTTAAATCCGTATTTTCAATTATCATTTTTGGGTCATTATTAGTCGTCAAACATTATTGGGAAACATTATCATTTCTTGCCTACTATTTCATGGAAAATGTCATGACTCGTGTCAAAATTACGTCTAGTATTTGAGCTTGTTTTCGAAACCTATTTGTAGAATTATTCTTTTAGAATGAATTATGCTAGTCTAAAACTGTTCAGCCGAATGGTCTTTTAGTCAATTGATCTATTAGTCGAATGAACTTTTTGTCGAATAACCATTCACCCTTTTTTGTAAATCTGCAGTCAACTTCAAACAGCTAAATTTCCTAGTTGGATTGGAAATGTCAATCAAATTTGAACATTTTAGAAAGCCTAGCATTAGTACTACAGAAAAACATCAACAGTATAGACCGTTCTGTCTTTAATTATTGTCTTAATATATTTTGAGTACTATAAAAATAGTAGTTTCAGAATATACCAAGTTTAAATTAGTGAATTTACGAAAATTCGAGAAAACGATTTTTGAAAAAAAGTATGAGGAATTATTGTACACCCTTTAAGTATGAATGTTTGTATTAATAAAACTTTAATCTGTAGAAAAGACACTGGTTTAGAAATTTTCCTGCATTGTAGTGTACATTGAAACTCAATTTTTTCTTTTAATTAATGTTGAGACGTGGAGTTCAAATACTTTAAAATTTAAATTTTATGCTTGACTTAATTAGTTTATTTGCTTCATGGTAAAAGATTTATGTAGTTAATGCCTTAAATTGTGTCACAGAGTACTTTAAGATGGCTATATATTTATTTAGGAAGCGACCAAAACTAGAAGTGGACATGTGGGGCAGGTCAAAGTTTTATACGATTTACTGGTTGGCAGAAAACTGGCATACGAAAAGCTAACAAAAGCACTTTTTGAAACAAAGCAATCTGGTGCAGCATCCGTACTTTTAAATGGATTCACAAAGAATGGTATCAGAACATCACTAACCCAGTGTGAAATTTCTATTCAACACGATAGCTTCGAAAACGCGTACATTTACGCTTATGGCAGGCGGATTAAAGTGAAAACTTTTTTTCCAAACATCGACATCAAAAGCTTAAGAAAAATATTTTTCGAGACCCTCCCTGAACATATTTATTACGACCATTTCATCAAAAACCAGACATTTGAGCTCTTTATAGACACAATTCCAATCGAGCCCGAGTTTTACGTTCCCAGATTAATTTCCAATAGAATCAAACTTAACAAGGATATTTTTAACTGTAGCTGTCCAGACATATTTGTATTCAAAGGAATAGCAAGACATGAGCTAAGTAAGCTGGCAAAGCCAAACTACACTGCTTCTTCAAGAGATCAGTTGGAATGCATAACTAGCCGCTTCATTTACTTAGATCGTGATGATGACTGGGATACAATTCTTCGCAGATCAAATGTTCCGGTTCATCTTATTAGCTTTAAACCTGGTACAAAAACAGATACTTCGAAAACGACATCTACTATTTCTTGTACGCCTTCATCATCATCGTTAAACCAATGGGAAGCGGATACATCTTCAGACGACAATGAAGAGGTAGAAGTTGATGCTGGTGATTCATTTGTTCTGGAAAACACATCTGGAAAATCGGAAGTCCTTCCAAAATTCTGTTTGAACCAATCCAAAACTTACAGAAAGGAGGAAGAATTTGTGGAGCAACATTTGAAGAAGCAAACAAAGTCAAATGGTGCTTGCATCTGTGATACTCCTGGAATGGGAAAAACAATGCTGCTTGGAAATCTAGCCCGAAACTTTGTACGACAATGTCCCACAAACATTACTGCATTTTTTTCGCTATCACAATTTGTAGAAAGTCTTCCATGTCCCTTACCAATTGTTGATGATCAACCTACGGAAGCCCTTTTCTACCTACTTCGATATATAACTAAAACTATCGAAAATGCGATTGCGCTTAAACTATTAGTCGAAAAACGCTTTGTAAAGTTATATTTTTTCTTTGATGGATTTGATGAAATTAAGCAACTTGAAGTAGAATGGATGAAAAAAGTTTTTTTACTGATACGAAATTCTTTTCATTGTATTGACTTTTTTGTGACATCTAGACCACACATGAGGCATCACCTAGAGTTTTCACTTAAAGCAGTCGCATATGATATCCTTCCGTTCGATTCAGAAAATCAGGCGGAATTTTTGGTGAACTATTGGACAAGGGAGTTTCCAGACCCCAATAATTTCTCCCTGAAAACTTACGCTTTTCGTGTTCTTGACATTGTAAAGAAAACTTTTTCAGATAACGACAAAGACATTGCCGGCATTCCGTTGTTATGTGGACTTCTTGCATCAATTTATGCCAAGGAAGCCGAAATTTGCTCAACCTCAGATCAAAATAATGAATTTCGATGTCAAGCAATGTCAATTACTGAAATGTACAAAAAGTTTTTTGAAACAAAGCTTGAAATTGAAGCGACTTCGTCAAAATTGGAATCGGATCAGAATACCAGCGTTGATGCAAAAAAATATAAACTTTTTCACGTGTGGCAAGCATGGAATTTACTCTTTCCAGACAATGATCTTTTGGAAAACCTTGAAGAACCGCATAAGGAAAGGTTTGACAATTCCATGATTTTTAAAGCAGAAATTATGCAACAAAGTGGCAGAGATAATACCATGAAAATGGATTTTGTACATCGAACATTTGCCGAATATTTAATTGCTGAATATTTGACAGATTATCTAATATCGAGCAACATAAACAATTCAAGAAACGACGGCTTATTTCAGTTTATTTTTGGAACTGTTTTGAAATGTCCACAGAATTATTTTCTTGACCTTTACTTATCTCCTAATGTTATTGTTTATTTTATGAATTCCTTGCTACAAAAAGGTTTGCAACCTGAATACTACTGTTTAATGAATCTTTACCTTCGGAAAATTTGGATAATTTGTTATCCTACTGTTGTTGGAAGTCACACACCGATATCATGTCACTCTCAAAACACGTTCTTTGTTCGTTTCCAGAAGCCAATCGTCGTGAATATGACAAACATTTCACTAAAGAGAACCTCTTTCGATTCATTCGAATTGCTATTTTGTTTGCAAACTATCGTTGTGTTCAGGAATGTTTTCAGCTAGCTAAGGTTTTCAACGTAGGACTGACGGAGTTATGCCAGATGAGCTTACACATGGATGAACCGGTGCTGAGAAGAATGGCTTTTACATCGGACTTTCATAGCAATCTGACTGATATATTTTGTATTATCAAGAGAGAAAAATCTTTGTTTTCCTTGTTGCAGCTTGCTGTTGCCTGCGCCCAATATGAAGCAGTAGAACTTATAATTGAGCAAACACAATGTAGAAACCAGAATCTGATAGCAACATGCGTTAACTTTTCTTACTATACACCTTTCAATCAAACCATTCTATCAGTTTTACAACTTCTTTTACAAACTGACAACAGTTTACTCGTTGAGTGTCCACAGGTTCTTACTACAAAAAGAATGAATCTAAAACTTTTGATTGCACTCATTAAAGCTGGGGCTCCAATAAGGTCCACAGATCCTTGCTGGGAAGATGGTAGGCATGAAAACTGTGTGACTTTTGCATCTACTTATATGTCGCCATCAGATTTTCATAAGCTGGTAAAGTTTCTTCTAAATAGTAGGCAAGCTAAATTTTTGTTTTATGATAAGACTGAAACAACTTTAACCATGCCATTTATTACTAGAAAGCCAAGACTTTTGACACAAACATTCGAAATGCTTTTAAATAGTACTGAAGTGGATATAAATATGGTTGACAAAAATGGAAACAACCTGGCTTTTAATGCAGTTTTCGGGAACAACTTAGACTTGCTTAAATTGCTGGTTCAACGTGGAATAAATTACCAATGCAGTGGTCAGAACGGAAGTAGTTTATTGCACGCTGCTGCCGAAAATGGGAGTCGTGATATTATTAATTATCTAATATCCCTGGGTTGTAACCCGAACCGATGTGACATACAAGAAACAACTCCTCTATTGCTTGCCGCAAATTCGTCGGACCTTGATACTGTCAAACTCTTAGTTGAACATGGAGCTAGCTGCCTTATTGGGGGCATACACAGGCCAAACTTATTACATTTTGCAGCTGCGTTAGGTAAAGTGGACATTATTTCATATTGTGTGGATCTTGGATTCAGTATTGATGAACACGTAGATGGAAAATTGCCAATCATGTGGGCTGCAACGAATTCCCATTTTTCGGCCGTAAAGCAATTAGTTGCATTGGGAGGCGATTTCAATGTGACAGACAAAAATGGAGTAACAATCCTTCATATTGCAGCATCATTGGGAAACACGGAATTTGCCGAATATTGCATTAAACTAGGAATGGATCCTAACATAAGAACTAAATCTGGTGATACACCTATCATGTGGATATTCAATGAGTGTAAACCAGAAATTAAAATGATTCGTACACTGATTCACCTTGGAGCTGATCTTACGCTTACCAATAATCTGGGTGAAAATATTTTACATCTGGTTGCTAAAAATGGCAGCATTGACATACTACAACATTGTCTTGACGTAGGAGTAGATCCCAATATGAAAAACCAACTTGGCGAAACCCCAATTATGTGCGCAGTACTTAACATTGAAAAAATACACATTGTATTTAACCATGAAGCTAAGGTGCCCTTAACCATTATTGATCGTGGGAATCATTTCTATTTGGAAGCGGACAGTGGTGATGAAATGCTTGTACGTCGTTACATCCAACTTGGTTTAGATTTAAATCAACAAGCTAATGATGAATGTAGTCCAACAATGACAGCCGTCGCCTCAAAAAATTTATTTTTTATGAAAATTTTAATCGGAGCCGGAGCTAACTTGAACGATATTAACAATATTGGCCGGAATATCCTACACATTGCTGCTCTATCAAAAGATCTACATGCGCTGGAATATTGCTTAAAACTTGGATTAGATATTAATCAACTTGACTACAATGGACATACTCCATTAATGTTTGCAGCTTACAAGAAAGATTTTCACATAGTTCGTTGTTTGATTGAGGCCGGAGCTGACTGCAACGCTCTTACCAATTTAGGTCAGAATATTTTGCACTTAGTTGTCCTATGGAAGGATTTACATATGGTCAAATATTGTTTGAGTCTTGGACTAGATATAAATGGAACTGATTATGATGGAAATACTCCAGTTATATTGGCAGGACTTAAAAATGACATTACAACAGTTCAATATTTGATTGAAGAGGGAGCAGACTACAATCGGCGTAACTTTAGAGGATATGACGTACCTCTTTATGCAATTTATACAAAAAATATTGAGTTGCTACAATGTTTGAGGAGTTTGGGTTGGAATTTAAACCAAGTAAACAGATATGGGGAGACTTTAGTATTCAACTTTGCAAATGAAGCATATTTATTCAATTTTAAACTGCTTGTCGAAATTGGAGCGGACTGTAGAACAACGAACAATTTTGGAGACAGTTTACTACACACGGCAACCAGAACAAATAACATAGGACTGCTTCGTTATTTACTCTCACTTGATTTATCTATTAATCATCAAAACGACAGGGGTGATACTCCAATTATGACAGCAGCAATATTTGGCGATATCCATGCCGTTTGGACACTAATGGAATCAGGAGCCGACTACAAACATACCAACAAAAAAGAACAAAACATTTTTCACCATGCTACACGTAGATCAAACGAGAAACTTGTTTTGTTCTGCTTGTACATTGGATTGGATTGTAATCAAGGTGATGTTTATGGAAATACCCCATTTCTTCTAGCAGCCCAATCTTGTAGTGCGACCGTGATCCAGCAGATGATAAACTGTGGAGCGGATCCCACTATTATGAATAGTGATAACCAAACTATTCTGCATATTGCTGCTCGAGCAGCAAATTGTCAGCTTATTGAGCTGTGTATACAACTTGGCTTGGATCCAATTCAAAAAGATAAGAACGGTGACTCACCTATTTTCCTGGCTGCCAAGTATGCAGATATACAAACAGTTATTAACCTGATATTTCATGGAGCAGATTTACGCAGTACCAACAGCCAAGCACAAAGTATATTGCATGTTGCAGCAGAGAGAGGAAACATTGGACTTGTAAATTATTGCTTATGTCAAGGCTTAAATCCAAATCAAAAAGACCAGAATGGGGACACTCCACTTTTCCTGGCAGCAGAATGGGGTGACGTTGAAACTGTACATATGCTGATATCGTATGGAGCTGACTACAATTCTGTAAACCAATTTGGTCAAAATATTATTGAAGTGGCGGCAGATTGGCTGAATGAAAATCTTGTTTCGTACTGTGTGAACGTTTTGTTCATTGGCAAGGATGATTCCGAAATATCCCCGTTTCAAATTTTAAAACCCAGTTTTAGGCTATCAAGTGATAAAAAGCTAAAGGTTGTATTGAAATGCCGATGTAAGTAATACAATTTAAACAAATTATTTAATTTTCCTGGTAAGTCCTTTTTTAAATTCAATTCTACACTTTTCCATTTGTAAAATTTTATAATCTTGGTTATCTTTTAAAATGAATAATAATTATTTTAAAAGTCATTAATTTGAAATTTTTTTGCGATGTTTATTCCAGATAACCACTGAAATTCTACGAACTTGAATGATGTATCCCCTTCAAGAGCTAAGCATCCTACCTCATATATTTCAGTACATGTTTCAAGTAAAGCCTTTTTCACCTTTTTTATCTATGGCACATAATAATATTTATTTTTATCTTTTTCCAATATCTTAACTGCCAAATCAGTACTTCATGTCAGTGTGCCTTCTTCAAGTCTATGAAATATACCATACTCATCAAAAATGTATAAAGCCTTCAGCCTTTGTCTTATGGGCAAGTAACCACTACATTGATTTTTCGTATGTCGCAGCATAGAGTTAAGTAAATTTATTTGTTTGTGATGCAGCAGGAGTATAATATTTCAACTAGAAAATATACTGGATTTTTTGTTTATTACTTAATTGCATCCAAAGACTTCAAATTATGTCCATGTATTAAACTCTTCTAATATAAGTATTGATAACCACAAATTTAAATATTAATAATGTAAAGCAATAAGATCAACTGATATTTTTTACAGACAAAAAATCCAATTTACTCTTATTTTGTATTTATACAATTTTTATATAACCATTTACTGAAAGCACGTTTAAACAAATTTTGTAAATAGTACAGTACAACTTTAATTTTGATAGTATACGTAGAGCATTCCACATGAAAGGGCCCGCATTTATTTATTAATATCTCAAATACAAAAATGAATATTCAACAATTATTTTTCTACATATTCTCCCTAGACCTTAACACACTTTTCCCAACGATGAACTTAAGCAGACATTCCGTGGTTGTAGAATGAGGGTGGTTGTTTGTTGAGCCATCGTTTTACTGATTTTTCGAGTTGAGCATCGTTGGAAAATGA
>JAQIWN010001762.1:0-18818 GCA_034699025.1 Entomobrya cf. arborea Gr-Col-00668
TTATTTACCTTAAAAAGTAAGGTTTAAAATGTTTTGGATCTATGAATTTTTGAACTCACAAGCATATTTTAATGAAATGAATGAAATTTTTGTAGAGATATTGGCTGGTAGAATGATACTGATACCTCCGTGATATCCCGCAACCCGCAACAGCCTATCAACAGTATAGTTGCATTTTGCGACAAGGCTTGTCATTGTCAAATAAAGTTGCTCAATTCTCGGAAAATGTTGTATCATTGAAGAAACCTTTTACAATCTACTTCAAAGTGGTCCCCTATTGTTTATTGGGGGCGATTGTTGCATGTTGGATTCTTTTTTTTCCGGCTAAACAGAGGATTGTTTGTCAACTTTGTAGAAATCTTTCAAGTGGATGTATACGAAGCTACTTCATCAATTTCAATGAAATAATGAACTTTTAGTGCAGTGCATAGCGTTATATAAGTATAATTACAAGAGTGACAATTTCATTTTACATACTGTGCAACTAGGAGTGATTTTTGGGTTTTTGGCTTTTCGGTGTTCCGAAATTCTTTAATAAGCACAAACGAACAATGCGACTGGACAACATTTTCTCATTGCATTCCATGAATAAAGAAGGTACGTACAATGTATCATCAACAGACAATGTAATGGTGCAATAGAAAGAAACATTTTCTGTGTATGCGTGTGGCTCAAGCCTCTACAAAAGTCAACAGAGTAATTTTAAGTCTTTCTGTGAAATATGTGCACATGCATTAAAATATGCATGGTTTTGTGAAAAGAACACTGCACTGGTACTAAAGTACCGCCGCCTCGTCTGAGTAACTCAAGAGAGCATAAGCCATATTCTCTCATTCAACAAAACTGTCTATGAGAAAGAAATGAGATTTAAATTGGATGAGAGAAGCTTTGCCAAGAGTTATGAGGGAGAATCTATTTGCTTTTATGCATTGTGCTGCACCATTACCATTCATTATTACGAGGTGACTTTACCGTTGCACTGTGAAATTATAATACCCTTTTAATTACCCAACAAACCTACTTTCCTTCTACTTAAAAGAAATCCTAAGAAAATATTTGACAAAGTTTAAAATGCTTTTCTATTATTATATTTAAATAAGATATAAATATCTATCTTGACAAGCAGTCATAAAGTATACAAAGATGGAACATTACACAATAAAGCCATTGAGAAATGACTGGAGAATAAATGAAATTTTTATCAAAATGGCATCTCAATAAGCATACATTACGTGTCCACTCAAATTTGTAGGTGCAACACGTTAATTTTTTCCTTTCATCTTCTTCTCCGTTATCCTCTTTTCAAAGCAAAGGAGACAAGACAGTGGCTAGTTTTTGGTAGCAAGGTTTTCCAGCTTCTTCAATTTTTATCAAAGAGACAAGCTAATTTACTGGTAGCCCTCAGGACAAGGACAACAACAACAACGAAATAAAGAAGGAAGGAAGGAAGGGAGAGAAGAGAGAAACGATAAGAAAAAGAAGGAGGGAGAGTTACTGCTCCCAACTTAAACTATTTCATTGTCTTTAATGTCCAACCGTTAATATACTCTTTGTCTGCTCATATATCTTCCACGCTACTCATTTGATACACATGACCAACACACATAAACATAAATACATTATAGACCATGAACTCATACCTCCTCCAGAAATAAAAACTACCACGAAACTTTTTTCAAGAAAAAAATCCATGATAATCAATGAAGAGGGTTGGGGTGAAGGAGGGGAGTACACTGGTGCATTGTGCATTTTTCGTCTTCTTTTTTTCTTACTGTTTACCTATGCCTACTCAGTGCAACGCTGAATTTGGACTTTGACTTGACTTTGTTGGTCTTTTGTTTTTCAGTTCTTTTTTTTTCTTTCTTGGTTTCATTCAATAAAAGTCCCAATACAAATATAAGAGGCAAAAGAGAAAAAAAGGTTTCCTTTCTTCTCATTGCCCTACAAGACAAGAAACGTTGTTACTTTAGCTTATTTGGTAGACGGTCAAAGGTAACAGTGGTAGTAATACCGTATCACCATCACATGAATATCGTCTCGTTCTCATCATCATCATCACTATCATGATCACGGATGATATTTTTGATCATGTTATGTTTACTAAGGCTCATAGAATCATAGAACGTAACTACTACACCACCGCGCACCCCCACACCACTACCACCTTTAACTTTCCACCTATAAATATACCAGAAGAGAAGAAAAACAACATCTATTTGATAGTCAACAATACCAACACGCCGTGGCATTTCTAATATATTTATCTTAATGCATTTTCTTTAGACAAGACTCGACATTTGCTGCAACCACATCATGTACGGTTGTTGTTGCCGGTGCACTGCATTTTTACTATTTTCTGTTATATAACACCAACTTGGTGGACTTGTTTATTTCTTGGTCGTGTCTTGTCACGGCGGCGTGCCGTTGTAATATGGATTCTTGTTATTTGTTGCTGCAGATCTCTAAAGGAATGAGTAGAAGCAGGGAAGAAAGCTTTTTAACATGACGATGAGGAGAGGAGAAAAAGAAACAGTTGTGTTCAAACTCCTTCCTTGTCTTCTTTGCTTTTCATCGCCATTACTGCATTAGATTCGCTTCTGTTTACCCTCTATCTCGAAAGACATGTATTTTGAGCAAAGAAGCCCATATCGCATCGCACTAATATAAAACGGAGAAACATTGGTTTTCTTGGGGGTGCCTCTTGTTTTCTTCAGTTTCTTCTTGAAGAAACGATCCGTTTATGGCTTATGAGCCGAAAAAATAGTAAAAATAAGCTGGGGGAGATCAAAATGTAGTCTAATAAGAAATAGGAAAGTAAACGACGTGTCATAGCTTGGAAAGAAGAAGAGTGGTACAACTTTGTAAATACGTACAGGCAAGTGCATAGAACGCTTAAAAATGTGTAAGGTCTTCGTTTTTTCATTCATGAGAACGTATGTACAAATATTATCTTCTTGTAAGAGAAAAGGGGATTGAGAAATATAAATTTTATACGAGAAATTCCTATAAAGCTAGTTTAGTATTCTAGGTTATTATTCTAAGGAAATGCCTTCAACCGTACAGATTGCATTGCACATGCAGTGCTTATCAGCATAAAATTGTATGAATTTCTCTGTAATATTCTCATAGCCCCTATAACATCTTTAAGAGAAATGCATTTGGATGCACTGCATCATGTCTTTACCCAGAGAGAAGCTGAATTTTGTTTTTTATTCCTATTTTGCTGCATCCTCCTGCCTAACAACAAGGAAGGAACTATATAAAAAGCGTGCATAAATGAATACAAAATAATAAAATGCACACGCAACTTTGTTGATGCAATCTGAGAAATTCAAGTCAAGGATAAACAGCCCAGAATGCAGTATGTACTCCCATTTTTTATTAAAGAATATATTCAAGGTTTCATATAAATAAATATACATATATTTTTATTATCATCAGCAAAAGATCAGCAGCTTTACCGCATCATCATTGTAATCATGCTCAAAAAAAATCGGACTAGACTCAATCCTATTATTCGCTTTCTGGTTTTGCAAGTTATAACAATAAAAAACAGTAAGTGTGCAGTAGCTGCTAAGCAAGTTCATAGAGTCTCGGCATCATAATAAAAAAAATAAACAAAAGAAGGCGAGCATCCCGTTTTACGTTTTCTTTGTACATTATTTAAGGTGGATATAGCCCATCACTGTCTTATCTGAATATGTAATTCAAATGGATATAAAACACGAAGTAATATTCACTCTATATCTCTGCAAAATTACATCATATTTCACAAGGTTTGAAGCTCAGCTTTATCATGATCAACGATGATTATGGTGATACTCCCTTCTGTTCTACCTGCCACTATATAATCATTCATTACCTTCAGTGTAAAATATTTTACTGATGTACGAAAATGAAAAAAGGAAATTCTTGTATAACTCTTCAATTTTGCTTTTACGTTGAAAAGAGACTAAACAACGATAATGCACAAGCACATTCAACTCTATTTCTTAACAACTATTCAACGTGAAAATTGTAATTGTCAGTTTGGATCTATTGTAATTTGAAATTGTTGCATTAAAAAATATATCATGTAAAATGACATGAAAATTTAAAGTCGTAATAATAATTACACTCAAGAAAAATACTAAAACGTACAATACCCATATTAATTTCAGTTTTCTAAGCAAAATTCTTTTAGTGGTGATTACAAGAGATGATGGGTAGTTATAATTTGCTCAGAGCAGAGTGAAAGCCAAGAGGAAATAGTACAGAAACAACAATATTACTTTACTTATATTTTTACGAGTCTTACAGGGCAATCGCCTTTGGGGAGCAGTATGTTTCGGAAATTCAGTTGACTTTTATCTTTCAACCAAAAAAATGTTAAGGAGGAGTAGAAAAAGTTCAAAGAGTAGATTTTATGCATTTATTGCATTGTGTAAATTTTTCCATCATTTTTATAGGCGAGAAGAAAAAAAACGAGAGTTTTTTTTCTCAAGTTGTTCTTCATCATTTTCATTTTGTCGTAAACATGAACTTGTAGCATGTAGTTTACTGTATTCACTTGAATTGCAGTACTTTATGTACATATTCATCATTTCATCATCATCGTATCGTAATAGTATGGTGATAACAAAGAAAGAGAGAAAGAGCAGTAAAAAGATTATTGCTATTCACTGCTGCTGCTTACTCCAGCTAATAATATGTAGTAAAACTGTAAAAAGTAATAATAATGATTACACTTTGTAGTATTTCCTTTACAAATACAGAAGAAGCATTCATTTGTGACCATGCTTGTATTATATATAATTTTATATTTTTATTTGGCAAAAAGTGTAATTTTCTCTTGCTGCTTTTGGGATAATGAATCTCTGTTATGCTTTTCCTCTCCTCTCAAGTGCAAGTTCGTTCCTTGTTTATATGATCATTATCATTATGATTTGTTGTAGATTGTAGATATCAGAGCTATCATCAAAGTCGTCATCATCATCAGTAGTAAAAGAAGTAGCATCATTCATCATTGCTGAGTAAGGCACAAATGTATTAAGAATTTGTGCAGCAAGTATCAAATTTTACTATTTCTCGTCAATTTTAGTTTATGTTCATGTACCGTTTTGTTTTGTTACTGTTCCAAAGTACATCAAAGAATAAAAAAGACCCGATTTTTTTCTGTCGGGGCTATGCTTGGATGATGAACTTGCTCAGCAAGTTTGTAGCGTTGAATGATTAGTTACCAAAACCAAAATCAGAATATTGCACTGAACTGATGGACGCATCTGTTATTATTTACGAACATATTAAAAGTTTTAGCTGATTTAGCTCTTTGAGCCCAGAGAAATACATGAAATATATAATAAAAACGCAAAAAAAGTTAGAGAAAAAATCTTGCGTTTGTTGTGGACGAAATCATTGTATTAAGGAACGACCAATAGGCAATAAATGCCCAGAAAGGTCATAATAAATGGATGAAGAGTGAAATGAAAGAAAAAAATCGATTTTGATGGATTTACAACAGTTTTTTTTTGTGAAAATTTGTGGACGTTGTAAGCGTCAAAAATTTTTGAAAGAGGATGAAGAAGGGTGGGTGGGGGAGTTTTTTTGTACATTCCTTTCAAACAGTGTAAATCGTTTTTGGGTAAACTTTTGCTGTTGTTGTGCAATAGAAACTTGAACTGAATAGTTATCGTGCATTATTTTCAGCCTCTTTTATTTGGTCGTGTGTGCAGAGTAGCTATAAAATCATAGATATATTTTTTTCTAATATTTATTGTAAATAGAAAAAAAGTCTTTATTGGTTGCCGTATTTGCTGATGTAAGTTTATACGTTGCGATATGTTGCATTACTTCATAAAAAGCTGCTACCGCGTTGACGGCTTAAAGAAAAGTCGGACTTTGCTGTCGACATTCATGTGCGTATAAAATGAATTGGATTTTTTTCTTGTTTATAAAAATAAAAATCCGTCATGGACGTTGGTCGACAATCACCATCATCTTTTTTACAGCAATCGCTGCTTTGATGCAATGAATGTGCGATCGCTATGTGATCTTTGAATACCGACGAGACGATATTAACAAATCCCTTCCTTGTGGTGTTCAACCATGATTGCAACATTTTCAAGGGCTCTCTCTTACGATTGATGAAGACATGAGCATGTCATGTGGTTTATACAAGGTTTTGTAAGAAAATCAGAATTCTGTGGTGGAAAAATCTCAGAAAATATTTGGATACATTCTATATTTTTGCTGCGGCATGGACGACATGAGCCAATATTCAAGGTTAGCAAGATGCTATTTTTTAAACGAGGATGATTGTGGCATGTGGCTTTTGAAAGCTTCCGTTCTTTGTTTAATTTACTTGTAAAATTTGTATTAATATTAATAGCGTGAACTGACGCCTAAAGACAAAGGAATGGGTCGATGTTGAAAAACTGAAAATAATAGTGTTTGGTCTGTTATGTAAACACTATATTTAATAGTCTATAAGTGATTCTTGGATACTTAAATTCAACCAGGCGGACAGTTTGGTAAATATTAAAATTAGTATGTTTCATCATTTTATGGTCATTATCTTCAACTCGTCTCTTTTTTATGCTGTCTTTTTGTCATCATTATATCAGCCTCTTACGAGTTACAAGTACATAATATTACTGAACGTTTGTAGATACCACTTATTTTTTCCTGTCGATTTCATTCCAGTGTAACTACTATTTACTGGCATCGATCCTTGAGTGCCTTATGACATCAAAACCATATCCATTAACCATTAACCAATATAACCTTTTTTGTTGTGCTATAAACATATATAGTTCCAATAAAATGGAATGACAATCTGCCCACAAAGTATCCTTTTAATAACAAAACATATCATATAAGTATTTGCCATTTTCTGAAGCTTTACTTGTTATGGTCTGTTTTTATATTAATATGTCGTTTTATTACCAATTTTATTGTGTCAGGAAGTTGTTGTGGTCAAACCAAAATTGGACATAATATGTGCAATGACACTGCGAATCGGACTACTGCACTGAATACTTAAATCAAAATAGTTTACACACTTGTCTAATATAACTTGCATGCATGGTCATCATATCGTAAAAACGTGCTGACAGAACATGCGAAACGTTTAAATACTCTATATTTTAGGTAATGCTGACCACTTGTTAAATAAAAATGAATGAAAATTTTGCAATGAGTTATATAAATCAATGATTCATACAGATTTTTTTTACAAATTGTCTACGTTTGCAAAGCTAATACATTAAAAATATTCGTATACGGTAACTGCAATAATTATTCAATTCTTATTTGTGAACAGTGTTCTCTATAGCCAATTTCTGTTTATCGTCATCATTAATGACGTCTGAAAGAAAACAATACATGTAGACCATGGCTGTAATATCAAACCTTGCATTCTCTCTTTTGCATAATGGCTAGGTTCACACTATAGCACATACTTGATGATAGGGTTTCATTCGACTAGGACGGGATTGGCAGGATGAAGTTGATTTACATATTTTTTCTTTGTTATTATTTCGTATTTGTATAATATCTGTCTACTAACTTCACTGCATCTCTACTAAAAATTCATGACATCTATACATCAATCTATCCATCCGCCCATTCATTCATTTGTACAAAATGTTTATCATTGCTAAAAATCTCTCTCTGCAGTTGACTTAAAAAAGTGGAACATGAAAATTTACATCACTCTCCTCTTCTCTGTCCTGCAACTTCTCAGGACTGAATGCTTTGTTTGATATATACTGTGTAATCAAAAGTTGAGCAGCAACGGTAGCCAGATATCGAAATGTCTATTAAATAATAAAATATATGATATCAAACAAAGATCAAATCTACGAGTACCGTACAAATGTTATATAGAATGACGATCTCTGCTGTAAGCGATTCGAGATTGCATATGCACATATTTACGTATGCATGCATGCTCCTTGCTTGTGGCTAAATAAAATTTAACCGCCGACAATGTATTAGTATTACCAGTCATTCAGATAAGCAACTTATTAAGGTAAGATGTTTTATTGCTGGTTGGGATTGGGATTGGTTTTTTTTAAAGAGGTAATAGCGTCAGTGGAATCACGATATTATAAAATATGTGATGTGACTTGATATTGTCAATAGTAAATTGAAATGCACACAACACAACTGGCTGCTCAATAGAGGAAAGAATGTTATCCTGTGTTGTGCTGTGTGATGCAGAAGAAATGGCGTGTATCTAACGGTCTCTGTCCTAATCATTTCATTTTCGCTCATTAACTCACGATGAAGGATGAGCAAAGAAGGCAAAGTGCCGGCAAAAGAACGTTTCGATTAAGATTCTTTGTATTTGGGATAAGTACTTAAGATATTGGATTGTTGGAATCTCTTTTACTATTGTACGCAACGCATTTCTCAAATTGAGTGTTGCCACAGACTTCAAGAGAGCAAAAAGCTCTCTTTTGATCATCAAATTCCAATGACGGGCACACTTGCTCCGAAATATCCAAGTCAAAAGAGGGAGAAGCGTTTCCTCGATTCCATTTAGGATTGCTTATCTGATGCAACATCCGTTCGTGTTTTTTTGTGTGTGGACGTATTTTTTAACGTTTCAAGATACTTTTTCCATCCACATATACATATAAAAATGTATGTAGTCAGACGAAAATAAGACTGCTCAATTTAAGAACATATTTTAGAATTTTTACGCGTATTAAATTACCTTTCTGCGTGTACAAGTGTAACTGTTACTTTTCGTCTTTGCATTGTGTCGTGTCATACGGTATGACTCAGCCAGTTTTAGGTTAGGCCGATAAAGTTAAAAAAAGGGCAGATATGCAGAGTAAATAGAAGAGTGTGTCCAATGTGACGAATTCTAATCATACCTTATTTGAGCCTCCTCCATATTCTTTCTCTATTTTTCTGTGTCTCGCAGGAATTTTCCCTCCGTCTAGCTGTCCATGTATTACATAATAAGACTTTACTACTTTTGAGGTCTGAACTTTGACTTACCAACACAGTTTCAAAATTTAGTGCTCTACTGATTTGGTATGTGATTGGATTGAAATCGGTAGGAAGGAAGAGGGGCTTCCTTATCCGTACTAATACCGTACTTGTATTATCCCTCTTTGTACTTATCACAAGTGAATCTTTCAATTTCAAGAAACAGCAGCCCCTATTCCGTTATTTTCCCCATGTTCTGTTCTGTTGCATAACATAATCATCAACATGATCGTGATCTGATCAACAGAGGAAGAAAAAAGTCCGCATTTGTACCAGAGTGTTATTTCTGTTAAGACATAAATCTACCCTGGTATGCCACACAATCCGAGAAGTTATTTAACAAAAACTGATGGAACAGTGTGAGGAGAAATGGATAGGCAGCCGTGTGATGGGTTTCGTAATTTGGACCTACTGAAAATTTAAAAATTCTTTGCGTCCATCCATGCATTTCCTCCACTGGAATTTTTCCCTTCATTTGTCTCATTTCTTTTGCTGTCCTTTATTTGGATTATTAGACGTTACTTGTGTTTATTCTTAAAAATATAATCCAGCTAAATAGAATTCATGCACATTTTCATTTGATGATGACGGTGATGAGATGACTGTACGGTGCAAGATTCTTGGGATTGATTATGAAAACAAGTATCCGATCAAGTGTGAATGTGACAGACATTGTGTGTGCGTTGCGTGTTTTATATTTTTTACTTACGCTGTTGATGTTGCTGGTGTGATGTACAAAATTATAATCTGATAAAAAGGAAGCATTACATGTGAGCTGCGAGCTCTGTATTTTTATACTCATCATATCATCAACCATCAAATAAGTGATTGCCACATAATGTTGTAGTCAAAGTCAACCCTACAAATGCGCCATCCAATTTACACGATAAACGGGTCGATATTGGATTCTTGTTAGGGGACGACTTGTCTGTCTATCATATCATCATTAATGAACAGAAACGATCAGAAAGAAAACGATGGAAGGGAAGAGGGAATTATTAAGATACGATTTTTATTATTAATATATTCACCCGGCGAATAAACCAGATCATGATGATGATGACCATCGACATCGAACATCAATGAATATATTGTGCGTTGAAATGAATGCAATAGTTGAACAAGTTGATGTCCCCGTTCACCATTGCATTGCACAAGTTTATGAATTCGGTACTTAGAATTTTTTGGGAGTATGTTTTCAATGTGTGCAGTCCAATTCTTGGTATTCCCATAAATGCTCAAATATAAAATTTTCTTTCCGATACCTTATAAAGTATCCTCACATTCCCTGTCATCATCACAGTCCAAAAGAACACTTTGCGGTTATCATCAAAATAATTGTGAGCTCCATCCTCGTCATAAGCTTCAGTGTTGTTAGCCTTTTGGAATGATTACTCAACACACAAATAACTAGACCTGATATGTGATGATCTTTCTCTTTTGCTGCTTGCTGCTCTTTCTAGTGTAATGGTAATGGGCCAGGTATTCAAAAGTAGTGAACCAAAAAATACATCAGTTTCTTTTATTCACGTCTCACCGGCGCCATATGACAGATCAGCAAAGTTAAAAAATCCTAGCAAATGTAGGTAGACTACCTATAACACAAACTAGGATCGTGCCCTTTTCATAGAATGAATATTGCGTTACAACAACCTCTCCAACAACATAAAGGACGACAGTTTGCATTTGGCATTTGCAATAATAATAGAGGTGCCGGTGCGGTGCCGTCGCCATATACAAGTAAAAGTGAACTGTGAGAGTCTACATATTGTTTTGTATGGATTAAAAAAGTGGTCTGTGTTCTCATTTGTTGTAATCCACTCTGGTGCACTATCAAAAAAGTGAGCAAAGCCAAATAGGTGTCTGCAAACACTCACATGCAAGAAGTTGGCTAGGGTTAGTCATAAGGTAAGCATGCACAATATTTTTTTATTCTTTTAACTTCACATACAACATATATCTCAATCTAAAAAGTGTAGTTGACTGACGACATCACTCTACTTGCATACTGGCACTAGTTTTTGGTGTTTTGTGTGGGGGTGCCAATGCAGTGCCGGCGCTGATGACTCATGCACGCACTTATTTCCGGATTTACCTTCTGTTTGTGCACTCAAGCCTTTTTTGATAAATTTTCTTAATGCCTTTACTTTTTAAATGTCGTGTGGTACTTCGGTAAACATTTGCATAACAATAATATCTCAATATGTCTGCAAACATGCATGATGGACTAATAAGGTAAAATGGGCTCTTAAAATGTGTTGTTTGTTTGTGTGTATTACGGAGAATTACTATTTTTTAAATAGTCTTTTCATTCTAATTTGGTTGTTGGACTGAAATCAAGTGAGTAGGTAGTCAGTTTGGTAGGCTGGTTTTGGATGAATTAAGACAAGTACAATTACTCACGCAAAAATTTCTCAAGACACTTTTTTAATTTGCATTATTCAGATCAACTTATGCACAAAAAGGGAAATGAAGTACATGTTAACGTTATATGTATGCATCATACGCATTCTCTCTTTTTATTTTAAATCACACAAGATTTTCTTTCACGTTTCTCGTTGCGTTGTTGTTCCAAGTAATTAATTAGTTCCATTAGTTTTCATCTGAATGTAAAGGAACACGAAGCTTCGTGTAAAAATGAGTAAAGGTATTTGTTAATGAGATGCAGAACTATTTTCTAAACCCCTTTAATAAACACAAAAGAGAAGTTGAAAAGAAAAAAGGGTGGTGTTCGAAACGAGCTGCTAAAAATTTTACATTTACACTGCGAGTAAGCCAATGGATTTGAGTTAGTGTGTAGATCTGCCCGTGTTGTAATACGTTTAAAAATCCGAAGAGATGCTGCTAAAAAATGCTGAGAGTAGTCAATATATTCTTGCATTCTAAAAACAAAAACATGCATAAATATATAAAAGTGTAGATAGAATGAAGATGAGAAGGAGGATGAATGATATAATGTTATTTTTGGAACGGATACCATCATTTTCTTCTTGGTTTTGCTACTGCTTCTGGGTGTTGAGTAGTGTATTTGAAATGAGTAGAGAAGAGAAAAAAAAACATTTTACTAATGAAAGTACCTCTAAACAGACTCACTACGGGAATTTAACGAGCACAGACACTTATTGGAATTGTGTTGAGCGTGAATGAATGTGACAGACAAGCTGTACGCTGCGTTGTACGTGTCTTTTGGCTGTTTTGAAAACACACAAAACAGAAAAGTAAAGAGTTAATAGAAAAAAGTATCATGGTGAGACCGTGATAAGTTATTAGTAAGGTTTGGGGTGAATAAGGTAAAAAATGTAGTGGAAATGAAGTGTTGATCATTTTGCTGTTTTTTTAACAAAAAAGAATTTCTTGGAAAAACGAGCTGCATAATTACACATCATAATGGAAACCCAAATAACAACACACCTTAGCAAAACATTTAGCTTTTTTATGTCTCTTTTCAAACCAAATAATGGAATATAAAGTGGGTTATAGAATCTTACGTGACGTGATGTACATTATTGCATAATACTCAGCTTTGTTTTATGTTTACTTTGTATGCTGATGTGTGGGTGAGTGAGAGTGCTCATGGCACACATATGCATGCATGATTTTGTGTTCTGTGAAGTATTTTTTTATCATTAAGGTCCTTTTAAAGCTACTATTTGAAGGTATGTATGTAAGAACATTTGCATTTCATTGACTTTTTACTATATTAGTAAAGTCAACTTAAAATAATGCCTCACTAAAAAGAGTATTTATACTTCGGCTATATTTCTGTTATTATTACACCATAACTGACTATTATCGAGAGTGAATGAGCATAAAAATACGAGTTTACTACTGGAGAAGTGAGCACATACATGATTTTTATGTTGCATTATTATTAGAAAGAAGTGAGAGGAATGACTGCTAGCAATAATTTTGGAATGAATACGAAGGTTCGTGTAAGGTTTGTTTTAAAATTAGAAGGCCACTTGGAAATCAGGAAATCGCACACTTAGTGCGTGTCGCAACTGTTAGTTTTGCTTGAAATGGTCAAAAATGTCTTTATTCGTTTGTAGTTCTCCTTAACTTAAAGTGAATTTCAATATAAATTGCTGTTCCTTTAAAACTGATTAATCAAAATCAGAATGCTGAACACTGCTGAACCGTTCTACAGCGATCAGTTAGAGAACTGAGAAATAATGGTGTTTTAAGTTTTGAACAAACCTTACATAGAAAGGTTTTAGGGTTTGGAGCTTTTTGTATACATAAATGCTGAGCTTGATGCAAGTAAGTTCATTTCATGGTTTAATAATAAGAATGCGTGCAGTCAAGAATACCGGAGGAATGAGTGTGGAGTAATGACACATGGGACCAAGAAACTTGGATAGAATGCTTATATTATATTTTCTTCCTTGTATGAACAAAATGTATAGGAATTAGATTGGATAGGGAAAGAAAGAGATCTTTAACTTGACTTGTGTGAGTTGTATTTTGCTTATGGTTCATGGACACACGCACACAGATCACACGGTGATTCGGTGATACGACTTGTACATACATACACACGCGTTGTTTTAGGCATGGGGTAACACGGCACGGGAAAGAAAAAGTCAATCCGATCCGGGTTGAGTTGATATTATATTATAGGTATGCGTATATGTATATGGACTCGGTGTTGGCATTGCATATATTGCATTGGTATTTGGTATGGTGGTGTGTGTGGTGACGAATATAAGACGATGATCATAATGATGCGGGGCTGTTGGCTTTACTGCGTTTCTGTTGCTCACCCCTGAAGTGTGTACACACTTCTTATGGTTTTCTCGGTTCAGTTTTTGGTTTCGTTCCGCGTCCGGGCATTCTCAAAAGGAAAAGAGTCGTAGTAGTCATCATCACAGTTGCGTTTACCCTAAAACGTTCACATCGTCGTAGGAGTTGGAGTTGCAGACGGAGAAGCAGTTACCCTAATAGTTGCAGTCACATTGGTATTTTAGTGTGGTGTGCAGTAGTAAGCCATGATGTCTGGAAGGAGGAAAAAGAAAAACTTTTTTAGACCAGACTTCCTATAGTATCTCGTCAGTCGGTAGCGGAACTGAGAGCCCAGAAGATATCTCGGATCTTTGAAAGAAGAGCAGGGCAGCAGTAAGAAAAGGAAGCAGAGGGAGAACTTTTTTCCATTTGGGTTTTTTCTCTGACTTTGACTTTTTGCTTTCTTTTTTTGTGAAAGAGAGAACGTTACATAAACTCACAAAAAAACTAAAAAGATACTTGTGACTTGACTTTTTGTATGTATAACTTTCATTCAGTTTGACTGCTCTTCTGCAAAAATTTTACAGACTCTCGATTCTCGGAGAAAAAACCGAAAAAAACTGGTCGTTGTAAACACATGACTTCCGTATCATGTCTTTATCACTGTTTACTCACCGGCCGGAAGTTCTTTTCTTGGAAAAAGCTGGTCTGGTGTGTGTTTTGTTGATATTTTGCGCGAAGTGTTGATAGTGTGCATATTTAAAAAATTGAGTTCACTCATCTTCCCGTTTTTCATTCATGCATTTCTCGGCGTACACAAACTCACACACACTAACACGTCAATGTCCACGTATGGCTCAACACAGTGTTGCTCTTTAATTCAAACATTTGTTGAGAGCTTAGCTAAATCTTTCCTTTACATATATTCATGTTGTTCTGCTCTGTTGTTGTGTCCAATTTTGTTTTAGTGAAGAGGAAGGAAACTATACTTGTCATTCTCGTTCCTATGTCATTTGTTTTAAGGGTGCATTCAACCAAAGCCGTATTAAGATCTCCGCAGTGAGCAATACTACTATCATTATCATTGCATCAGAGGAACTGCGGCATTTGTAACAGTAACACTCTGGCACTGCGTGTGTGTTTTTTTGTGTGCGTTCATAAAAAAATTAAGAAGAAAGCGGATACAAACACAACACAGGAACAAGGAAAAATCATAATGCGTTAGCCTCATTTTTTCCCTGATTATTTTCTCTTCTCTGCGTGACTATAGAGAAAATTATCATTACAACTTTCAGGATTCAGAGTGTGCGTGCTCGCTCCGTTTACATGTCAGCGTATTCTCATATTTTTGTGCGTCTTGTTGTCTTCATTCCCGATTACACATGCAAACATTCAGAAAAGAGGAATAAGTTTACCATCCAAACTATCTGCGCCATTCGTCAGATCATCAAAATAATATTAAGCAATTCTACGAGTAAAATGTAAATAAAACTGTACCGCACCATCTAAATAGTTCTGACTGTCTTTTGACTGTGTGTCGTGAATTGGTGTTAGAACATTACTCTTAAACGAAACATACAGCATGACATGCATACTCCTTTCATGTGAAATAGTGTGAATACTTGGTATTTTATTGCTGCCGTCATTATCATCATCACGATCAAAAAACATTGGCGACGACAGGCTCAAAAAATGCAAACGTAATAAAAGCATACGAAACCTCACACATAGTGCACAATCAAGTACTACAATTTGTAGAAAATAAAAAAGCGTGGGAGTTTTTCTTGTGACTTGAATTAGTTCTCGTACAATTTAACACTTGCACATTGCTCTCGTATAATTTGTATGTGCGTTCTTTT
This sequence comes from Entomobrya cf. arborea Gr-Col-00668, assembly GCA_034699025.1. NCBI lineage: Eukaryota > Metazoa > Arthropoda > Collembola > Entomobryomorpha > Entomobryidae > Entomobrya > Entomobrya cf. arborea Gr-Col-00668. Next base: position 15,564 of record JAQIWN010001762.1, read on the forward strand.
GTTGTACCGTTTGGACTTTGTGCGTTGTTGGTACACAAACCGATTTAGCAAAATCATCATCGTCATCTTTACACACAGAGATTTGTCCATTTTTTATTGGAAACATATGGGAATTCTCTATTTTTTTGTAATGATGATAATGGAGCATTGAAAATGTGTGAAACGCATGAGAGAAAATACGAAAGAAACCATTTGGTTCTCTTTGTACACTTATTACATGTTTAATGCGTTATGTGTGAATAAAAAGGAAAGACTGGTAGAGAAAAGAGTGTGGTGGTGGTCGACCATGTATCAAATGAAACGACTTTAACATGTAATTCTGGATGGATATAGTTTGTCATAGTCATGAGTCATCTTATTCTCTTTCTTTCTCCTTCTTCCCTCTCTCTCTCTCTGCTTTAAATGAAACTGTGTATTGTGAAGAGAGTGGAAATGGAATTGGAGAATGAGTGGTAGTGGTGGTGGCGGCGGCTGTGGTGGTGGTGATCAAGAGGAGCAAAAGAGAAGAGCAAACCCATAAAGCTCTTGAGTAGCTCTAGAGCAGCAGTCAAGGGAATAATAGCGTAATTCCGTCATAGTCATCATAGAACATTTATATGGTAAAAATGAATGCGATGTAGAAAGGATGAGAGAGAAGAGAACTGAAATGAAAGCCAAGTTTATATCATGTAATTTCAGAAGAATGAAAGAAGAAGTGTAAGAATTTTATGTACACAATACAGAGTGGCAGTATTACTTTTGAACGTGTTGTATAAAAGAAGTGCGTGTATTTACGCATTACGAACGTTACGTTGTTGGTGGTGCGGTTAACGCCGTTGTTGTTTTGTTGCTGAATGAAATGAAAGCAAGTTTTTTAGCAGAAAAATAAAAAAAGGGGTTTGCTTTGCAAAGCCAAAGCCACGGCAAGAAAATCTCTTTCTTGTGTTTGTGTTATGTTCATTTCTGATGGAAGTCAGATTCAGCCTGTCAGTTTTTGGCAAGATTGCAAGAGGATTCTTGAAAAGATTTTCCTTTGATTTTGTATAAAGTATTTGTGCTATTATAGCGGTTGATGTGATGGAACTGTTTGTGAAAAACGAACCCGAAACAACAAATCTATCTGTATAGTTTTTTCTTGATGTTGCAGACAGAGTACCTTGTAAATAGCAATGGATGTACTCTTATCTCATCAAAATTGTCAGAATGTTGATGATCATGATCACGATGATGGGAAACTGAAATGGGCAATGAGCAAAAAATTGCACAATTTGTCTTCTTTGAGACGTGACTATAAATAGGAGGATCCAGTCACAGAAGATATTTTCAGAGATGGATGGCTACAATAAAGAATACATTCTCGGATTCTGGATCGCGAATTGTATCAGTAAATCGCTCTAGAAAAATGCGAATACCGTCGTTGTCAGTGTGGTGGTTGTAGACTTGAGATAATTGAAGCAGACAGGAGTAGATTATTTATATAAAGAAGGAGAAAAGAACAAGAGAGCCTATTTAGTATCATCATCATCAAAGTAACATCGCATGGTGTGGTTTCCTTTTATTTTTCTACAAACATAAAAAAGATAAACGCAGAAAGGAAACATTTTTTTGTGGTAGCACACTATCAGCGGTAATATTAGCAGTAATAGAGAAGCTAGTTGTAGGAGTCAATGTGGATAATCAACGTATTTTATTGTCTACATTTTGGTGCGGCTGATTCACGCAATTGTGAAACCAATTGGTTGATGATGATGATGATGATCATGGTGAGTAAGAGCAAGAAAGAAAACGGATTAAATGTCATGTATGAACTTTGTTTGTACTGTGGTACTACATGAGTTTTTTTTAGCTCTTGGTGTTTATTAGATGTGGTGGTGGTTGTGAAAATATTCCTTGTCACGAAATAGTATGGATATTATTACACTAAAAAGACTTCACTTGACTTGATATTTTTTGTGGTATGGCATTGGCAGTGGTGGTAACTAACCAGCATCACCATCATCATGAAAGACGGACTACAGATGGATGTGGAATATGACAAAAGTTGAGTGACTAAGTGATTCAAAAGGGTTATTCGTTAAGTCGCGGTTGGATATTATCATCAAATATCCTATTTCTCGTTCATATTATATAATTCTTCTGGACTATAGTAGACTCGGTTCTTGTATCTAATCTTTGGGCATGTGTTGTGTGAGTGAACAAAGTAATGTTGTGCGGTCATATGGACGTTTTTCATGTTCTGATATTAATATCGCACCAACAACAAAAGTGGTTAGCACATACACCAGCGCATCGCATGATAAATTTTTAAGGTACTTTTTGGCAAATGCCATGTTGTACTGAAGTACATTGTTCGCATCTCGAACGACAATACAACACAGAGCTGAACTCAACTTCATTGTCCTCTTTGCTCTTTTGCTGCTAGTTTGCGATTTTCGTAGTTTTTTGTCTTCGTTCACTTGAGAGATTACTATCTTGATGATCTGAGAACTCTTTGGTTTGATGAGGATCAGCAAGCAAGCAGTAAGTGAAGTGAACAACAAAAAACTGGCTCGCTCTGGTCAGGCAGTCAGTCTTTATTGTGTAGACGATTTGTGAAGAGCAATTTGTTGTGTGCGGTTTATTGGCGTGGCCGATAAAATTGCGTGAAAGTAAAAAAAAAAAACACTCTTAGTTGGTATTCGCATGACTGTCCATTTCGTCGCAAGGAAAAAAAGGAAAGGAGAATGTGCTACACTTTTCATCATGTTGCGTAATTTATAAACGATACAGATCATCAACACTCTTGTCAATAAAAAGGACACTTTGTTAATTTTGACAGTTAACTAAAGTAAAAGAATTAAAGGTGGAATGGTTAGTGATAGACCTGTCTATCTATGTTACACTTTTTGACAAGGCAATTTCTTAATACTCGTGATAATCCAAGGCAAATATTGTCACAGTTATAATTCTGCATTCGTTTTGCCAAAGAAAAATATTCAGTTCAGTTATAAAAACGAGAGCATTACTGAATAAAAAGAATGACAACAAAAGAGCAACGCTGTAAAATCGTATAATAAATGCAAAGCAATTTATTCAAATCCAACATCGTGGGATTCATCGTGATAATCGTGATTTTTTCTACCTTGAAACTTTAACTCCCTTTTGCAATTTATTTATACGCACTGGCACATAAACTAAAATGTTACAAGAAGAACCCAATGAGCTGCGATGTGAATAAATATCTTTTGTTTACAATTGCATAAGAATGCAATACAAGTTTTACTTTAATGCAAAGAT
>JAQIWN010001763.1:0-18816 GCA_034699025.1 Entomobrya cf. arborea Gr-Col-00668
ACAAAAGTTTGATTTCTAAACCAGTACATAAGTAAACTAACCACAACTGGAGGAAAATTTCTCAAACAAAGTTTTTTAGTAGCAAAAAATGATTGACATTGTCAAATGCTTTGCTAGCATCCAAGAAGCACGCATATACTGGTGTACTGTTGCAAAGATAATGATGAGCGATCTGTTTAACAGTGTACACTGCCATTTCAGTCCCTACCCTTTTCTTATAACCAAATTGGTTTGCTGTTGTAGACAGTAAGTAGCCATATTCCTTCAGTATTGCCAATTCTAGTAACTTAGAGAAAGCACTAGCAATGACAATAGGCCTGTAGCTTGAACTCAACTTCTTGCTCAAGCCTTTCTTTTTTATTATAGGCACAATTATCACAGTCATCACCATTTCAGGAACAGAAGAATGAGCCAGCATCGAGTTAATAATGAGCGTCACGTAAGGCCCCAAAACAGAAGCAGCTACTTTATAATGCTCTGCTTGTAATCCCTCGGATCCACAAGCTTTACCACTTTTCAACCTTTTCAAGCAATCATATATGCAACTTTCACTGAGCCATACATTACTGTTATTATTACTAGAAATATAGTTTCTGACGAAATGCTCATACTCACGAGATTGATCTGCATTAAAAAGTTTGCCATATATTTTAGCCCAATGCTCTCTTACTTCACTTTCACCACAAACACCGTCCATTTCACACGATTCCTCTTCCTTTCTCGACGAATCTTGGTTGCGCACATGTGACCAAAATTTTTGAAAATTTGACCCTGAATAAGACTTTACAAGCTTCTCCTTCAGGAACGTATAAAAACCAAATTCGAATGTATGAAAGCATGATCAGCTGTGGGAGTAGTAGCATTAATTGTGTTTGCAGCGTCAAACCAGTCTGCACTGTGAGCGCTAGGAAAGTCGAACTACTATGTGTGGATGCAACGTTCACAAACACAGAAGCGACATTGTAATATGGGATGTTTCAATGCGCTAACTTCAATAACGCCGGAAATATAACGGGTTTTCTACAATTTTGCAACTATAGCATGGGGCAAACTGAAAATGTGCAGTATTACTAATTCTTAGTAAAATCCATTAGTGAAAACCACATTCCTCTAAAGTCAATAGTTTTTGAAAAACTGTAATTTTAAATTCGAGATTTCGAGTTTTCGACGGTAAATCCCAAGTTATTAATTTTAGAGCCTTAAAATTTGAACCAATGGCTCCGCCTAATCGTTCCACAGATTGCAATGAAAATTTCAAGTATGTTATGCTATAGTTGCTAAATTGTAGAAAACCCGTTAAATTTCAGCCGTTATTGAAGCTAGTGCCTTAAAATTTTGATGGCCACCTGCGCATCGTTAAGACCCGTCGATTGGTCATGTTTCAAAAACTTTAAGAGTTATCATCGTTTATGTGAAAATTCTCATTTTCTCCCTTTACTGGGGTAAATGAATTTTCCCCGGGATTCCTGGACTACTCAACATGCTGTACAACACTAGCATAGTAACTTTGAAATCGTAGATGGTCATGTTTTTTTCATGTTGGTTATTGCTATCACTAATAGTATTTTATCGTTAATTCGTATTGACATTTTTCGTTTTTTCAAAAGTGACGCTGTCAAATGGGTTTTGACACTGACCACCAAAGTCAAGTCAACAGGTCAGTTTTGGATTTGAACGAGACAAAAATAAAAAGAGACCAGGGTCGATTGTGAATAAATTGTGATGTTAAAAATTAATTGTAACTCCTGGAGTGTCTTTGATCTACATTAAGTTTTATTTAATTCTTGAGGTACTTGAGACTCACAATTTTTGGAGTCCCTGGTCACATTTTCTGTGGATTAAAACCTAACCAAACCTAACCTGTTTGCAGTGAGTAATAACTCGTTAACAATTTCTAAAACTACTTTCAAACTGATAGCTCCTCAGATGATTTTCTATTTTATCTTATTTTATCTTATAATGAGTGAACTGATACCAAAATGCCTATGGAAATCACGTGGTCACACGCTTAACATTTTATCAGCTTTGCTTTCAAGTGGGAACTAGGCATGTTGGACAGAAAACTGTGCTGCACAGTTGGAGAACCTCTATAAAAAGCAAATGCCACACTGCCACCACCACCGCGGCTCTTGCACAAAAACGGTATCATGATCGTGTTACGAACGGCAAGGTTAGAAAAGTTAAATGACCACTCTGTTTTAATCCAATTTGTGAAACTGAATTTAAACATTGTAAATTGTAACTGAAAAGCACGATGTTTTTTTAATATGATCTGCTTACCTGATTAGCTGTAAAATTGCTTATTTCATTTAAAGAAAAGTCCAACATGAAAAGAATTGGGGTGGACAGTGGACATTAAAAACAAATTGCGTTGGTCGGTTGTTTGTTGTCATACGATAAGCTATTCAATTCAGTATTCGAATTTGTTGCATGGGCTATTTTTCTTGACTGAATTTCTCTTCTATTTCCCCCCTAAGCTTCAGCTTTAATTTGGTTTAGGCTGAACTTGAACAGTTAGAGTGATTGTTCATGACAATTTATTGTCAACTGATTTATTTTTTTTGGAGGAGAACCCTCGGTAATCTGCACCTACACAATCACTTGAAACAAGTGTGGTTGCATCGCGCAAAGAGCCGGATCATTCTATAAAAAGTGAATGCCTTAATTCAATGGGAACTTCCTTGTAGATGATGAATCACAAAAAAAAACAGAATTCCTAACCGTTAAGGAGTAATTAAGAAACAGCTATGGCATTTTTAACCCAAAGCCAACACTTAAACTCTATTTGGCGTTTACTCCATGGTGTTATTACCAAAAGCCGAGTTAAAAAATTGCTTCCCATTCGAAAGACTTCGTCGACGTCGTCTTGTCTCTCGAACACATCAAACAGTACATAGAAGTTGGTTCTTTCAGAGGGGTGGAAAAGTGTATACACGAACTTGCATGCACGTAAAACTGACCTCAGATTCGGAATCTGCGTCATCAGTTACCCTACCTAACTTTGTTTCACCTCAAAACTCGAAGAGCTAAGGTTTGTCTCTTTTTCCTGACATTTTTCCTTTATTTTTCAAATTTAAAAACAGGGAAAAATTTACACATACAGTTAGTTTCCTCACCTATGTCCATTTTTCATTTTAAGATTAAGGCAAGAAAATGTTTGAGTATATATTTTATTTTCATACTATCCGAAAGCCATAAAATGGGAGTTTTTTATAAGTGTCAATTCTTTAAGCGATAATGTTAATCACTGCACCCACACGGGTTTTTGTAAGAAATTTTTTTTACTATGTGATAGGGCATACGTAGCAACAAAACGAGTAACCATTTATTCAAAAACTGATGGAAAGATAAATGATAAGATAAGAACTGAATAGATTGAACAAAATTTTAAAATTCGGCAGTTAAAATTTCTACAACTTCCAAACAAAAACCATTTTAATTTGGATCAATTGAAAGCTGTTGACAAAGTTAGGGGTTTAAAAATTAGTTTCCGTTTTATATGGAAGAACAACAAAGAAAAATTAAGCATTATTTTTAATTTTATTATTTGGGAAAATTTTTAATAATTTTTCTTCAAGAATGTCAGTTTTATTAAACAAACATGGCGTACTCATGTTTTTGTACGAGATCAGCATTACTTGGAGGACAAAACAGTAGTTCTGGGTAAAATGGCAGTAAGTTTGTGAAGACATTCGATTTTTTACTATTTTTACAATGCATGTGAAAAATGGAGGTTGAAGGGGTATCGAACTGAAAGGGTAAGGAATTGAAGGGGTAATGTATATTGACGGGGTAATGTGCTGTAGGGGTAAAGGCCGTTAGCGCTCACTGGACTCCTTGGTCAAAGCAACAAGCAAGCGAGCCTAATTTTGATCCTTGAAAATCTTCCTTTTGTCGTGTCTAAGTGTCATTGCATAGAGTAGTATCCCAGTTTTGTTTTAATTGGGGAGGGGAGGAACAACCACGGACGACAGCTGCCATAGGTTTAGAGCCTCATCATTATAGTTATGTCTGTGTTGTCCTGAAGTAAATTCGGTAAAAGAATTAGAACAGGTGTACTATTTATTGAAGGAAAAACTACAGACAGGGCTAGATTTTCTGACTTTAATCCCCCAAATCGTGCCAGCAGCAAGGCACTTATTGTCGAGCCAAAAACAAATTAAACAGAGTATAGGGCAAGTTACGGCTACATGATTTTTATTGCACAAATCCATAGAATAAAGGATTGGTATCTAGTTTTGCAAGAAATCATGGTAAAAATTTGCGTTTCGTCTCGTGTAAGAAGATAAAAAAAATTCCACTCACACCCCAGGCCCTACCTCAACAAAGCAGAGAGGAATAAAATGCTTAAATAGCTATTAAAACTACGGAGCATTTGGAATTTTAGAAAACTGAACCACATGAGTGGTCGGTTGTTGCTGATCTGCCAAAGTTGATTTGTTTTTAAGTATTTTATGATTATGATTATTCACAAAAATGTACTGGTGAAAATTTAAAAACACTGCTTTCCACTTCCTTTGCTTTGTTAGTACGAATGTATGTCGAATGGTAACTTTTTCTTTATTTAATTACACGCATTAAATTTTATCTAGGTGTACATAAAATACAATTCCATGATTATGAGTCAATATACACTTAAATACTTTCTTAATGTTATTGTTAGTCTTAATCACGCATTGAAACTAATAATAGTTTAAACTTATTAAAAAAATATGTATGAAGGTGAAAAATAGGTGTTCAACTGCAGCATAAGAATATTAAATTTATATGATGGCAGCTTTAAGCCCACTGTGTACACACAGTGGCTCCTAGTACTGATAACTGATTCATCTTCATCATTAAAATTAGTTTTGAAAAATAAATGGAAAGTTTAAATACGTTTTCAGACAAATTTTTAATTTTAAATTCAAAGTAATAAAGGATTTGAATGCTAAAAACAGAACTCCAACTGTAATAATCTTTTAGGGGTGTCCGGTTTATTTGCAGAGTCCAATTCGCAGACATATACTAATTCGCAGAATCCAATACTCATACATACCAATTCGTATAAGCGGCCGATTCGCATAATGGTCGAATGATAGAAACGAACAATTTATAGTGATACAATTCATAAATAAAACTAATTTATCGAAACATATTCGCATAATAATTTTTTGAATGAAGTGCTGCACACACAAAAAGTGTTGAACATATATATTTTTGTATACTTTATTGTACATCATTGGTAACCAGATTTTTATTTGACCTGCTATAACATTTCGAGCACATGGATTGATGTACTATATATAACAACTTAGCATTAATTTGGGAGTTGTATAGTTCCTTCAATACTTTTTAGATTATTTAGATTGCACGAAAATTTAACGTGTGAACTTAGTTCTGTTATAATACCGAAAACTTATGAAAAAGATTTGTCGCCGGCTGGGCCTGCATTAATTCTTTTTTGTTTAAACATTGTAAACTTAGGGTTTGATACCGCACTCGTAACATCATTTTTTTTAAACTGGGCCTTATTTCAAAAATTAGAGCTTTAGAGCTTAGAAAAAATTTCAAAGTTTTAGATTTTGGACGATGTTGTCTTTTTGCTATCTTTAAGTTTGATACTTCATTATATCGCTTAGTATACCATTGTTTTTGACCATTTGAAAAGCATGTAACCGTTAATTGGTCGTAACTTTGGTACTGTTAATCCATTTTGGTGAAACCGAAAGCCAATTGAGGTTTTATACGGTACTACATTGTCGCCGATTGAACACGCCACCGTTCTGTTTTGTATGTATTTTACGTTTAAAATTATTGCCTAATTGATTCAATAATATCTCCGCTTATGTTAAGTATTATAAGCTGAAACTAATTTCTAATATAGAGAATTATTGGTTCTGCCTACTGTATAAATATTAAACTCTAAAGTATAATTGTTTTGACACGCCAACAAATTAAAATTTGAATTAGTTTCGGCCTGGCTTACGTAAGCCACCACGTTAAAGTGGTCATTTTGTAATTTAGTTTACGGCAAGATTGTGAATGATGAAGAGCTGGAAACAATTTTGCAACTAGAATAATATGTAAATAATTGATTAATGTAATTGTAGTTCAGTAATTAATTTCTAATTAAGTGCGCCAACTATTATAAGTTTGTAAAAGTTAGTTAGTGTTAAGCCCGGGCTCATATGGGGCGCAGTGAGACTAATGTAGTGTGTTGTTGTATAATGCCTATTATAGGCTTACAATCATTCGGGGCGAAGTGAAATCGCGGGGAAATATGAATTGCTTGCATGTTGGCAATGCCATCAACACACGCAAGTTAGTTGTAAGGAAGTCGAGAGTAAGTAAGCAGTCGGATTCAAGTAGTGAAGTAGTACTAGTAACTTTTGTCTCGAGTGATGAGCATAATAGGCTCTGTTAGCTTTAAAGAGAAAATTGTTAATTCTTTAAAGTTTTTGAAATAAATATATTATTATATTTCTCCTGCCGTGGAGTTTGTAATTTGTTGAAACTAATTATTTTTCGCCTGCTTTGGCATGTAATTTGGTACCGAAGCTTGACGTAGCGGAAGTACATGCTTTTCACCGGATCCTGCCGTGGAGAAAGTGAACTTGGTTATTTCAGTCTAATCATATTTTGCCGAACCAGGTATTTGCATAGAATTATTGCATTGATGCAATGCCATACATACTAAATGAACTAATGTCTTGTATGCCAATCAGATGAACTGTTTAGACAGATCACGTCAAAATAGGTATACACCACCAAGCAGAGCAATAGGCATACACCACCAAGCAGAGCAATTGACATACACCACCAAGCAGAGCAAAAGGCATACACCACCAAGCAGAGCAATAGACATACACCACCAAGCTGAGCAATAGACATACACCACCAAGCAGAGCAATAGACATACACCACCAATTAGAGCAATAGGCATACACCACCAATCAAAGCAGAGCAATAGGCATACACCACCAAGCAAAGCAGAGCAATAGGCATACACCACCAAGCAAAGCAGAGCGATAGGCATGCACCCAAAGGGTTGCCCGTCAGCCGTTCAATTTTTTAAATAGCTTTTACAACACAGAAAATGCAGGGGGGTGGTATCTTACACACGTTAAATATCAACGTGTGTAAGATACCCCGCATATGGCGATACCTTACACACGTTAATATTAACGTGTATAAGGGTACCCCCTGCGTTTCCTGTGTTGTAAAAGCTATTTAAAAAATGAACGGCTGACGGGCAACCCTCTGCATACACCATGCCATCAAGCAAGCAAAGCTGAAAGCAGCACTCACAAACAGCCACAATTCTCCTCGACTCTGTTCAATTATTATAAGGTGAAACTCTTCAAGAAACGGGTTTTTAACTGATTTAGAAAGTTAAAATAGGTTCAATATTTTAAAAACGTTTCTTTAGAACAAAGCTAAGCTGCTAAATGAAATAAAACATAAGGATCGTAATAAAGAGTCTAGAAATCCAAATTAACGGACCATATAGTTACGCAGCCAGAGCATTTATTTTGAATAATGCCCTAGATGTAAAATGGGGTCCGATTTCGAAATTCGAATTTTCAAATTTTTGGCATAAACAAATAGGTACAGATTTCTCAAAACTTCGCAAATGGCCAATGTAAAATATGTTTCTGGTGTACCTCAGCAGCCAATAATGCTATGAAGGAATCAAATTAAAATCCTCAAAAGCATAAAAGTTACAGGCCACATAAATGTCTCCAAGATTTCAAAAAACTAACTGCTTCATCGAGCTTAGCCTGACGTGAATTTTTGAAACTTGAGACAGCTTGTGGTATATTATATGTATTAGTAATGGGGAGTGGGTCCCGAAGACCCTCTACGATCCAATTTACTTTGATTTTGTTTGAATAGAAAACTTTAATCAGCGTTTCAAAATTTCAAAATTTTAAAACCTCCTAACTTTTATGCTTTTGAGGATTTTAATTTGATTCCTTCAAAGCATTATTAGCTGTACTGAGATACACCAGAAAAATATTTTACATTGGCCATTTGCGAAGTTTTGAGAAATCTGCTTATTTGTCATACATATTATGCCAAAAATTTGAAAAATTTTTTTGAAAAATTTCGAAATTGGACCCCATTTTACATCAAGGGCATTACTCAAGGAGTCTGCATACAAAATTTCAGAAAAATCGGACGAATGGTGTAGGAATAAAATGGCGCCCTTTGAAATTTCTGTGTGTATTTATTACGGGGAAAATGGATTTTTTTTAAATTGTAAGTTCACGATTTAGTATTATTTTTAGTCCTTAATACGATTAAAATCTAGGAGGATGTCATAAGTATTTGGAGGAACTCCTCCAATTATAGAATGGAGATTTTTGCGTGCTCAGTTTTTTATTTCATTTTTTATTATGAAGCCGAAATTATCTCGTCGACAACCACGACCTGACACTGCGTTCCACTTTGAACCAATGGCACCCTTAGAAAAATTACTTGATACATGATATCCTCCTGATTTCTCTTGTTCCAAAGTTCAAATAACTGTTCAAGAGTACATATAATTCAAATGATTCAAAAAGAAAATGAAAAACAAATTCAACACAAATTAAAACATACATACATATTTTTAAAACTCAGCTACTGTATTATCGTATACCAACGAACAAAAAGAGTGTGAGATGTTTGACTAAAAAAAAATGGCTTTACAATATACTCACCCCTAAATGCAGTTTTTGGTTGACTTACTTATGCAAAGTTATGCCACTGGCTTTCTGTTGGTCACACTCCACCACCCCACAAGAATCTTTTACCATTTTGGATCACAGATTTTTAAATGAGAAGTTAAAAATTAAATCCAGGAAGAAGAGATATATGCATAATATCATGAAAATAATTAGCTTTATAATCGATAAATATGTTAAACAGTGTGCTCTGTGTATTGTCTCTTGGTCAGCTATGTCACCTGATTCGCACTGATCAATACCTCATATCATAAATTACGGATTTTCATAGTAACATCTTCGGCTACCTAAAATTTGAAAATGTAATGTGTCGTCACGCGAGGCTATCATTGGGTGCACTCTCTAAATAACAACAATTTTTTCTCTAAGATTAAAATAGTCATTTCGAATTTTAAAAATATTGGGTACCGGTTGTTTCCTATTAGTTATGGAGTTACAGAGTAATTTTTATAACAGTTAAATCGTAGTATAACCTTTAACAAATTATTTTTTTGGATTTCCTGAAAATTTTGCATTTACAGACTTAAGGCTTTTAAGTTTTGACCAGAAATTGACTTAAGGCCTTTTTAAGTTACAGCGACGAAATATTTATATGTCAACTTACTATGCATACATTATACTTGTATATACTTCAACCACGGCAAATCAAAACATTAATTTAAATAATGTTTTTAAAAACGTTTGGCGTAAAAAATTTTTCTGACACTGTCTCAAGTTGCCCAGGCTATTCCGACATTTTTTCAAGTCGCCCTAGTGTTTTCTGGCATTTTCTCTGGTTGACCTAATGTTTTCTAATATTTTCTCATGTTGCCCCAATGTTTTCTGACACTTTCTCATGAAATCAAATTTGTATGATTTAGTTGCCTTCAATATTTGTTTCACGTTGTCGGAATAAATTACTTAACAATAATGCCATTTAAAATTTAAGTAATCTTTTGAATCCCATATCTCAAGTCAAAGTTGACCTGATGGCCTTAAATTCAATCCCATAGGAGGTATGAACCTAAGGACTCAGTATACGAAGTTTGGTGTAGAGTTGGGATATTAAAATTTTTAGTTTAACCGTATTCGCAGTTACCTGCGGTTATACGCAAAAAAAATCCAATACTAAAATGCAAAAGATTTTTTTTTTAAATTATACATTAGTACAGCGGATATCTTAGTACTTATTATTGACTATTTCACTAAAACAAATCAATTTTTGCTCAAAAATGTATTTAACACCTTTAATGCATCGACTTTAAGTCATGTTTGTGCGCCCGTAACTGTATGACCATTGATCAGACATTTTTTACTTAATTTCAGTCTCACAACTCTCACAAGCTATTTTAAGGACACCTTAGGTTCAATAAATATAATTAAAAATTAATTCTTCACCAATACTATAACATAACTACCACACGATAACAGAAGCGTTAAGGGACAAATGTATGACACCGTCATAAACTACTGGTATTCAATGAGCTTGTATTGTTATCCATGCTTGAGTGTACGTGTCATGGTATTAGAATTAGGCTAAATTACAAGCGAAACTATTTTGGGCTATCGTTGATACCATACAAAGTTTAGATTACACATAAATATATAATTAAGCTTAAAATATGGTGGCGGAAAAGAGCAGGTACCTGCCATTTTCCCGTATGTTTACCCGCCTGTAACTGTACCTGCCATCAGTAAAAAAATCTGCTAGCAGTTACAGGTGGGTACGGGCAGGTACGGGTAAGCAGTTACAGCTGATAAAAGATCCCAACTCTAGTCCAAAACTCGATAATTTTGGAAATAAGGCCCAGAGTACGGTATCGAACCCTAATTTTACGATGTTTAAATAAAAAAGGATTAATGCAGGCCCAGCCGGCGGCAAATCTTTTTCATAAGTTTTACCTATTTTATTTCTGTCACTGCCTATAAACAATATTGAACGCCGGAGTTGCTATTATTGAGCATGAAGAAGTAATAATGCATATAAGCATATCATATTAAATTTTTAAATACATAGTCTCCTGTTTATAAGGTACAATTGATTCCACTGACATTTGACAGAACAATGTGTTACTGAAGAGTATTTTTGCTATATGATATAAATTGCATTGACCCGCAAGTGCCACAATAGATAAGTAAATGTTTTTTTATTTTATATAAAAGTAAAGTTTAGCCCCTCTTTGATTAAGTGTAAGAAACTTCTAGTGACTGAAAACATTGTATTTTTCAACATTGAAATTTTCAGCAAGGACTTGAAGTATCTGCTTTCCAAATATATTTCTCCTGGTCCTTAATTTAGGGAATGCCAAACAGAGACCCAGTTTTGTTCACGAACTTTGAAAATTTTCAAAAGACACTTATGATTTAAACCGGTAATTCACATGTAACAATTTGGTTTATTATAATTCGTGGAAAATAATTTTTTGTTACATTTTCGTCTCTCTATTTTCGTTTTATAGTTATATATTCGTAAACGTATTTAGAAAAGTACCGGGTATCTCATTGAGCTTAGACGTATAGATAACTTATGACTAGCTCGATGAGTTTGAATCGTTATGAGAACTCTAACTGACAGTGATTCTGGTGCTCTGTTCCAAACTTATCTTAAAAGATTAAAAAAAATTCTGATATAACAGTAAAAGATGCAAAACTTAAACACTAAACAAATCTATATTTTTTAGTGTATCTGAATTTTTATCTTATAATTGTCCTAGGTCCTACAAGATGCTAAGTAATTGCAACGTAGTACACTTTTAAAAATTAATATAAATATGAGCAGTTCTGTATAACTTTATAAACCAGCTAATTGTGATTCAGTTCATGGTGAGAGACAGAAAAAATCACCCTGTCAACCTAAAGTTGATAGGTAAAACTGTCATTAAAAATTACTGGGCTTCTTGCAGCACTTCACTTGTAGTCCTTCACATGGGAAATTATGTAAAAGAATCGGTTTATCCAAAATAGTATAAAATTAGGATTAATAAGCCAATAAAAAATAATCTTTAGGCTGGTTTGAAATCCACTTATATATTACTTCGCTATCTGCAGCGACCAATGGGCCAGACATTTGAAGTCCCTTGTCTCCCACCACAGTACATAATACGACGCTTAATTTTAATTCATTATTTGTTTTATCTGCATCCTCATTTTTATATCCTTTTACCATAATAAGTTGCCGTTTATTATTTCTAAACATTTGTTGTCTTATTTTCCCATTATACACTCTGTAAATTGAAATTGCGACTTCCTTTTTAAACACTTCTTTGTTATCCTTAAATAATTCAAGGTTTAAATTATTAGGCATGTTGATATTTTTATTTAATTGAAAGTTTAATTTGATGCTTTCGGTAAAGTTTTCTTTGATCTCAAAATCGGGTGAATACAAATAAAAGTATTCTGGGTTACTCTTATTTAGTTTTCCATACCTTAATTTACTATATTTTGCGTTTTCTTCTGGTTTCATATAAGTTAAAAGTTCTTCTTCAATAAGAAAGTACCTTTCTGGTTGCTTTTCAAGCCATCCAATTATTGCCTTTACGTCTTCCGCACATATCACGTGTCCAAAAAACATCCGGTCCGTCTTTTCACCGTAGAAAATTACTTCATGCAAGCAAAATTCTTCCTGATTGTAATAAGGCTCGTAAAACTGGTGAACAACCTGCTGTCCCATCACCCTTTGCATTCGGATTCGCTTGTTTGATTTTAAAATTTCCAAAGCGTCAAGACATTTTCCATTAGAAGACGTATCAACCAGCGTTGGATTAGATTTGATATATTTTGCAAAGTATGGCCCGATAACGTGACTTGCAAGGTTATAAATAAATTCAGATTGATTTGGAGGTAAGTACCATGCTTTATCGTCAGGTGATGTGGAACATGGAAGCTGTTCCGGGATTTTACAAAATTTCATCTTTTTTTCTTCTTCTTCTTCACATACACTGATTAAATCGTCGAAACTAGGAGTTGGATATTTTGTGGTCTCGGATAGTGTTTGGGGAAATAGAATGGTGAATGCTTTATTTATAATGTCTCCAAGGTTTCCTTCATTTTTTTGTATTAGCTCGTTCAAGTTTTCAGTTTCGTTTTGGTCAAATGGTCCGTTTTTTTCAGTTTGCAATATCAAACATTCTGGTTGTCTTGAATCCTCGGTTAGAAACTGTTCATATGTTCTTAATAGCATGTCCTCCTTAGGGATACGTAAAACTGGAACGTGTGACAACTGTATTTCCTCATCCTGCTGTTGTGCTTCGGGAGAACATATAATCTTAAGCGTTTCAATCAAAATTTTAATTTGTTCTTCCAACTTGTTTACTCGTTCTTCCAAGATCTCGAGCTTTGTTTTAACACCAATTGGAGTGCCGAAACTTGTTAGAACAGTTGGTTTTTTGGAATATTTCAGACTCTTTAGAATTTGATCTGGCGTCCAGTTTACCTTGTCACAAATCTCATTAGCTTTGAAGCATTGCATTATTTCTTCTGATTCATCAGGAGTCCACTGACGTAATTTGTTGGTATGGAACCCAGGACCCAATGAATATGTTTCCCGCAAAGAGAGTTTATTAGCTTTAGTTAAATAGAGTTTGTGTTCGTTGTAGGTACACAATGACTCGATAGATTCTTTTGCTAATTTTTGCTTTGAGTCCAAGTGTGCACGGCTCACTTCATGTTGTGGGACTACAGTTTGTGAAAATTTTAACTCGGTTAGCTTTTCTTTTGCGTAATTAGTCATACAATTTGTTTTCAATTGGTTCATTTGATGCAGATTGGAGCCTTTTGATTCTTTGTCCGTCGTTTTTATTTTCACATGAACATGGATAAAATCTTGTTCATATACTATGGTATACGATTGGAACCGAGATAAAATATAAACAAGGGTGCTAGGGGGGACACTGTTTTTAGAAAATTTAAGTGTCAATGTTTCACTTTGTAAGTTGTATGTTATTTTTATGTGGTTTAATGCATCCATTCCGGTTTCCATCTTCGGTTCGGTTATGTTCGTTGGGGCCAGATCTAATTGAAAAACCATAAATTATTTGATTTAAAACATTTCGAACACAATTCACATCATTGATAATTTTTACAATACTAGCTGAGACTGCACGCTAGAATATTAACACTAACACAATAATCATGTAAAACAGAAGTTAAATGCATTTGATGATTGTTGTACTTAATTAGACTTAATTTACTATAAAATATAAATTTAAATTAATTAAAATAATGAATATTCGAAATTGGTTCTTTAAAGAACCATTAAAGAGTTTAATTACTAAGACAATTCAGCCATTTAATTAATTGCTCAATCGTCAATTTCAAATTTTAATTAATTGAATTGAATTAAGTTAAATTAAATATAATAATTTTAATTAAGTTTGACTTAAGTACTGTAATTATTCAAAGGCAATTAACTTTATTTTACCATGATTTTTTTTGATTTTTTTACCTTGAAAATTCAATATTTTTAAAGTTACTCTTTGATAAATACCAATCACTGATTTTTTGACTAATTAAGTATAATTAACTTTTGGAAAATTTTAAACTCATTTATCTCAAAAGATTTGCTATTTGGGAACATGGGACAAATTGCTTATTTAAATTAGAATTTTAAATCGGAATTCAAATTAAAACATTCCGGTTTTTGTTTAGCTTTAAAGTTTTTTGCCATTTAAAATTGAGTTAATAAATTGACTGCTAATTATTTTGCCCTAATCAATGTTAGAGGCCCGATTTTTTCTCTACAATATGGTACTAGAACTTTCGGTTCGATTCGAAGGCTTTCGGTGATTCGCCATCCTTGTTTCTACAACATTCTACAAGGATAATATCATCCTTGTAGAATCCTTCAACATCCTTCAAGGGTCGAACGAATAAATGATGATTCAATTTGTATCAATGATATTATTGATGATGTTATTGCTAAATTTATGCAAAATATGGATTCAATTACTAATGCAAAATGAATTTCTGTCATGCCTGTGTAATTTGCTTTTCGAGGAAACTTTATGACAATAAACCTCAATTCATTTATTTATTTATGGGTCGGACCTTCCATTTTGTCTTACGGACGATACAAAACTAACAGTTAAGATAATTCAGTTGATTTTTAGTGTCCTGAAAATTGGACATTGGTATTTATAAGTAGCCATTAAGTCAACCTAAATACGGAATAAATTTTTACTACATAGGGAATCCTTTTTGTGAACTATTTTGTTCAGAATTTGATAAACACCAGGGATTTTTCTAAAAAATTTTTTTTCTTAAGGTTCAAGCTTACCTTTCGAGAATGCCCTATTACTTCGTGCCTGTGATTCCAGACTTGATTTGTGCTCATCTTCCTCAGTGTTTTGTTTAATTGCCATCACTGCAGGTGTTTTAGGAATAGCTTTGATTGGGACCGTCCTGCAATAAAAACGAGAAGTTTAATTTTGTACTTTTATTCAGGCAAAAAATACGTGTAGAGGTACATACGAAGTAAAAAACGTAGTTAAGCATTCATTTCCTTCTGTTTGTTTTCCATTCTAGAAACGTAGTTTGATGAAAGAAACTTTGCATGATGAGCTGTCGACCAATTTTATTACTTTTATTTTCTCAATTTAACGACGCATACTTTGTTCAAAAAAGATAACGTGATAGTCCCAAAGACAGTTTAAATTAATGAGCTACGTTTATTTGCGTTTAAGTATGTGCCGCAAAATGTAAGTACATTTACAATTAGACACTAAAAGGAGTACTCCTTTTAGTGTCAAATTGTACTTTTTGTAGCTTTGAGCTTCTGGTGGTCTAGTGAGTACTCAAACCCAGCTTGTCATCGTGTTCTACGATCTACATATTGGTTTTCGTACTTTTTTGCACTCTCTCTCAATGTCAT
The DNA here is from genome assembly GCA_034699025.1 of Entomobrya cf. arborea Gr-Col-00668. NCBI lineage: Eukaryota > Metazoa > Arthropoda > Collembola > Entomobryomorpha > Entomobryidae > Entomobrya > Entomobrya cf. arborea Gr-Col-00668. The sequence continues at coordinate 15,559 of JAQIWN010001763.1, forward strand.
ACAGGACCATTCAGTACCAACCAGTACCATGCGGAACCAATGCGTGCATCAATGAATGAAGGATTATCTCTCTACATTAATTTCAATAGCTTACTGACTGTCGTCCATGGAGAAGCTTCAAGGAAGCCTTCACGTATTTGTTTTGTTTTTAACAGCAATTAAATAAATAAATTCACTGGCACCGTACCATTAATCTTTTATTCACTGTTTAAATAAAAAAAGCCTTTATTTTTTTGTAACACTGGAGTTCAGGCGTTTGTTTATTGCATTCAATTGATTCGAATTTTACTGGAATCTTTTATAAATTGTGGGAATGGCGGGCGAAGTTTAAAGGCCAATAATTAACTCTCAAGTCATAATTCGAATTCTCTACAATCTCAACAGTGCGTTGATGTACGTTTATTTGCGTATTTGTATGTTTGATCAAGTCCACTTACGAATTTGTGCGTTGCGATCCACATATATCGGGTAAACTTGGGGTGTGAAAATGATTCTGTTCTGATCAAATATCGATAATGTGTGAATATGCAGCGTCGAAAATACATTGTAAATATTTAGTCGGCTTGGTTTTATAAACCAAATGTGTACATACGAGGAATGTACCCCAAGGCTCGTTACTCGTGGCTTTAGTAACATACTATTGTAAGTCAATTAACTGCCAACCGTCTCCATGCAGACCGGTTGCTGAGTTACACAACTTTGATATATGCAGCTTTAGCATTGCCAGTTGTAATCTTTATCAGCCTAGTTCAATCGTGGAGCCTATGTGTGACCAAAAAACCTACCAAATGCAATTAAACGATAAAAAGTATCGTAAATCTTCATTTCAAACATATATAAACTAATATACATGATACATGGGTTCCACATATAATCAAGATTAATATAGCTAGCACATGGCTATGCTAAAGTTGCAACAATCAAGGTTACGTAACGCAGCAACCGGTCCCCATGGAGACAAAAGGTTTGGCAATTATTTATTTTACAATAATATGTTACTTAAGCAGGCATATCGAGCAGTTCTGTTAAAACATCTTGGGGTACATTCCTCATTAGTCGACCCATGAAAATTAATCAGCAAGACAACAATAATACTCGGAAGTGTTCATAATCCAATTTAAAAAAAACATTTAATGCTACTTGTTCCCTTACTTGAAAACTTGATTAGGTGCAAGATAGATAGGGACGCAATAATACAGTCGACTTAGTCTTAGTATTAATTTGTCTTAATCGATTTTATAGACATTTTTTGCAGTTGAACTTTTTTTGTTGCATAAGTTTATATATACGACTGCTACCTAATTTTAAAAATAACCAAAGATTATACCTCTACGTTATGCATTTTGCCAGCTTGCACAAGATAATCAATTCTTTGTAAGCTTTTTGGTCCCAGAAAAATTTTTTTCTAGAGATTTAATTTGTAGACTTTCAGATCTCTAGCACCAATCAGATTTCTTTAAGGACTTTTTTGAACGTAAACCCCCGCGAAACGTACAAGGCTCATTGTTTACATTTGTGATGAAATAAAAATACTTGTAGCAGCAGTTAATAGTGTTTACTGATGCAACACAGCCGATCCGAGCCGAGCCCGATTTCTTGTCTTAGGCGTCATCTTTGTATATTATGAGATTCCTCCGAGAAGGTGGAGTCTCGACCAAGTAAATACACCCAAAAAGCTTACAAATCTTGTGTAAGCTGGCAAAATGCATAGCGTAGAGGTAAAATCTTTGAAAAATAACAAGGTTTACAAATCTCAGGCGCTTTTACGCATTTTCGTTAGTCGAAGCTTTGGTCTGCATAAATTTTACTCACAATCCGATATGCGGTTTTTGAATCCTCTGAAAACATTTTACCCATAAAATTTAAAGGTTCTGTTTTGTTCTACAAATTAAAATATGCGGTATGATTAATACTAATCATGTCGGTATGACATGCATGCATGAAAACAACCGCAGAACCTTAACTATCCTTAGTGTGGATCCTTAATTTAAATTCTTAAGTCATAAAGGATGTTTTTCTTGGTAATACGTTTTGGTCTAATTTCTGGTGATTTAGAAGTTGAAAATTTGATATAGTTACCTTATTGTTTTAGTTACCTACCTTTTAATTAAGCCTGAATCCTTTGATTTTTTATCGGATTTTCACATTAAATGTTAGAAACTTTTTTGTTTTACGAAAATAGTTTTTTCAGGTAAGTTTAAAGTAGTAATAGTCGCCTGAGCTCACAAGTATTCATACTGACATTTTTTATGCAACGGAGTAGCTGTTTTTCTTACTTTTAACTTCCTGGAATCGTTCCGTGCCTAGTTCTTGAGCTCACTAGTGTTCACACTGATACTTTCTTAGCATCGGAGTAGTTGCTTTTGCTTTTTACTTCCCGGAATCATTCCGTGCCTACTTCTTTTGTAGGTTTAACACTCCTACGCAGGTGTGGGTTGGATTCAGGCTAGCGGGGGGCAAAAAATTTTGGACATAGAATATTTTTTCAACATTTTTTTTTCTCGTTTTTATGCTTTGGTGGAAGTACCATCTTACTCAAAATTTAATTTTGAACAACTTTTGCCCAATAAACTTTTTCAATTTGACGCCAACTTTTCGAGTTACGGCGCCAACAAGTTTTCTTGGACATAGAATATTTTTTCAACATTTTTTTTCTCGTTTTTATGCTTTGGTCGAAGTACCATCTTACTCAAAATTTAATTTTGAACAACTTTTGCCCAATAAACTTTTTCAATCTGACGCCAACTTTTCGAGTTACGGCGCCAACAAGTTTTGTAATTATGTAATTTTGTAATATTTTTCCAAGATTTTTTTTCTATTTTTTGAAACAAAATGTTAGCATGTAGTGATGTAAAATATTTCGCGCATCATATCGAACAGAAGAAATGCTTTGATAGAAGAAAACGGGATTTCGAAAATGTACTAAAAGTTATTAGACGGCTCTTACTTGAGTCGACGGGTGAAGCCCCCGTCCTGATGAGCCCATGGCAGGGCGAAACTTCAGTTGGCCTAACGTTTTCTTGTCAGCATTTACTTAAGATTTAGATAGCCGCTGGTCGGCATACATATAGACAGCCGCTGGTCGGCATACATATAGACAGCCGCTGGTCGGCATATATATAGACAGCCGCTGTTCGGCATATATATAGACAGCCGCTGGTCGGCATACATATAGACAGCCGCTGGTCGGCATACATAGACAGCCGCCGGTCGGCATACATATAGACAGCCGCTGGTCGGCATACATAGACAGCCGCC
>JAQIWN010001764.1:0-18804 GCA_034699025.1 Entomobrya cf. arborea Gr-Col-00668
TAAACGTATACTTCCTACGCATAAATTATACCCTTTCCTTCTCGCTATATTTAAAAAGCAATTTACTTTAAAAATTGGTATTTTGACGAATGAACTAGATTTTGTTAGACGTAAAAACATGCTTTATGCTTGCATTAGAATGTGGTTGCAAATTGCAACTGCTGCCCATAAAATGTTTTGACACATTTGAATCATTTTGTTTCTAAAAAATGCAGCTAAGGCACTTGCTAATAACAAATAAACCTGAACGCATCTAATCAATCTATAATCTGCACTGTGTTTGGTCACAGTATAAAATATTACACGTGTTTGTGTATCAGATTTGTTCTTAAGGCTGAAGTTCACGTTTGGGTTTGGAATGGTCAAGGAGCAGATAACAAAGTTGCGTAAACAATGCACGCGTATAGTTTTACAGGTTTGTGCGTAAAAAATCCTTCTTGAAGAATAGTGGAGACTTGAGTCATTCAATATCAATACTTTTTTTCTCAATTTTCATCTATTGATAACGGCTGTTTGAAGGCTATTTGAGTTTTGATCATCAAATAATCTCCCACAGAGAGCAAGAAGTCAGATTTTCGAAAAAGAAAATTAGATTTTCTGCCACGAGGACCCCGTAGGGATGTTTGCTGCATCTTTCTGCGCTGATATTTCATTTCGTGTACCCTGCACCCTGGGAGCACGTGATCCATAATCCGTATCGTATCACAGAAAAAGTTCGTTGATTAAAGTCAATGTGGTCAACTGGCCACTGGGCAAAACTAGCATAGCATATATCATAGGTTTGATGTCCCTGCACACTACACTACACAATGGAAACTCTTGAAAAACATGAAATTAGGCTAAGTCATTTCCCAATTTAAAAACGGGAGGATTAAAAGCTAAAAACCCATAACCATCAACATATCGGAGATCTCTTTTTTGTTTGCATTTGATATTTCATTTCAAATCAATAAACAAAAGCTGTTAATTCCACATCTGCTATTTCATCTCTGGGGATTGCGGTTCTATTATAAGTTTCTTTGAGTGAAGTACACTTAAAATATCATCATATCATCTGTCATTAATAAATCATAGTGCGTTATGAGTTTCAAAGCTGCCGAACCCAACTTATTTGTTTGTCATGCGAATTTTATTGACTTTCTTTAACATTTTATGAGCACTTCCAAGAAGAATTATAGTTGCTCTAATGCTAGGCCAATTTTAATGTTCAAGCTTGTTCCTTCAACAAAGTAGATTTATATTGTGTACCTAATGAAACAAAATTCGTATACGTGTTTGGTCCAAGCTACGATTTCTGATTATGGCTTGTATGTTCATTCCTCATGTTCTTGTGTCAGCAAACAAAAGCCGCCTTCAACCACACATAATATTGCCATTTAAATTGCATTACGAATGCTCAATCCGCCTCTTGTATACAGTTTGATCTATCTATACATGAATATATTTTACCGTTTTATTGATGCACCTGTGCACTCGCGATAAGGCGATAAGAATAGCTATAAAGTCATTAAGTGCACAGTTTCATTACATGAGGAACGACAATGATTTTCGCACATCACAGCATCTTACTTTGAATCATCATCAGCCTGCCTGGCAATCTGTATATAAAACCGAAGCTCTTGCACTAAAGGGTTTGCTGTTACCCTTATTATATTCCCATTTTATATGACTCTTTGTCTATCACAATGAAAGCCAAATTAGAGATTTACCAAACAGGAAAATAATGCCGTCTGTTCAGTGCCCACCAAGTTTATGATTAAATAAGCACGAGGTAATTAATTTGTTTACGTGCATCACGTTATTGTACAATTTGCTTTATAGAAGTTTAGCACTTGAATGATCATTATTGCAGTATTGGCTAAAAGATTGATAATGATTACACACGAGTAAAGTAAGACCATCATCAGCATTAATACTATGTCCTATTCCTACAGGGCAATAACAGTATCTACCTGCTCAATCAGCCCAACCTCTTAAGTGCAGTGATTTTGGCATGCTGGCAATCAAGTGAAACTTGAGATAGTTCCTGCGGGTGGTTAGGGTGAGAAAAGAAGTAATTTTGCCTGGTGTCCGAGATGTGCTACATTAAATACTTAACACTACACTGCATACATACATACATGCATTGTGGTGAAGAAGAAGAAGCAAATGACAATTTTGTTAATGTTGCTCAATTTTCTTTTAGCTAAAGTTTTGGGGGCAATGCTGTAAAGTACACTCCCACGCTTATTGTATACCTACCCTTTTTGTTATGGAACGTCTCAATAATTTTAAAAAGTCGATGAACAAGACAAGATTTAAGATAACCTGCTTTTTAAACTTTTTATCCAAATTCTTCAATTTGTTACCATCAAACTAGAAGAAATACAGCTTGGCCATGCTTAGTTCGTAATTTCAGCAAAAATCATGGCATTGACAAGCAACGACATACTACAATGTAAGAAGCCACGGAAAGATTTCTGAAACTGACAGGAAGAACATAAACTGGCAGCATACACAACAATGCAATGCACAAAGAAATTTTAATACACATAAAGCGCAATATCATTCATTTTTTTCTATTCTAAGTCTTTTGTTTAAGAATGATAAATGTGGCCGGTGCATGCACATAAATGTTTTAGATTATTAGCAATAATGGCTTTTTCAAATTCAGGTTTTCAAATGCATACTTAATACGCTGAGCTTTCTTCATCTGACATTATTTTAAATGACTCAAGCTCATGCTCATTTAATCATTCGCGTACTTTTTAAAGGCGATGATGATGAATGGTAAAGAGAATAACAAAAATGGTTTTTCGGTTTGTATTTGCTAAAATAATGTGTTCCTCCTCCATAAATACTTTGAGGGAATATAGTTTTGTTTATCAAAAGCTTCAACGAAAGATTTTCCAAAATATCAATACGTTGAAGATTTTCATATATTTGCACATATTACACATACATGTATCTAACGCAGTCGAAAATAAATGGGAGTCTGCAGTTTTGTGATATTGAAAGTTATGCGTGGTATAACTTTCAGCACCAGAGATAATATTTTTCTCGTTTCAATAATTCATTTTGGGAAGTAGATGTTATCTGATAAAATGACGAACAAATGATGTACTTCATTATAAATGGATTTGCAAGTCATACAAAACTGGGAAAGGGTTTATTATATTTTTACATGCCTGCTGAAAAGGGATGATGAAGGGTGAGGTAAATCGTTTCATCAGTTTTGTTCTCAAGATTACTATGTAATTTGGGACTAACAACGAAATATTTTAATAATTCATCTTTGCCATTCATTTTACGACTGTTGGCATTTAGAAATACATATCAGAATTTTTCCATTACAGAAGATAACAAAAGATGCAAATAAAGATTTATTTGTGGTCAAAAGCGTATGCATGTATAATGATATTTTCCGAAAAGCTTTGTGAAGCGAAAACATGAAATATAGCGATTTACAGCATGAACTAAATCCTTTTGTTCTTGTACATCCAAATGAAGAGATAACTTTGCCTCACTTCATACATTGTTGCTCTGGGTCCGGGTCTAATCTTTTGTGTATAAAGTGTTCGATCGATTAAAAAACTCTCTGAATTTAGCATATAACTTATTTGGGTCGACCGGATTTTTATAGTCAACAATGATACATATGCGCAATGTAAAACAAGACGATTTAGAATTTATACGTTTGATTTATGTACTTTATTTTAGTAATCCGTAGTCAAAGAATATTTATTGAATTTTATTAGAATCCCATAATTGTCAAGTATGGTACCTTAATCGGCACATCGTTTATCGGTTGGTATCCTTTATGATTTTTTCTTTTGTTGTTCGTAAAACAAAAAGAGCTCATAAATGAATTTAATTATCACACATTCATCACAAAACCACAGATTGTACTATGCCTCCATTAATTATTGGTTTTTGGCAAAAATTACTGAATTTAATGAACGCGGTTTTTTCATGTCTTGTATGTCATGTATGTGGTGCGCTTCAAAATTTGCCATGTTTTATGTTACCATACCTAGGTTTTTAAACCTCTAAAACCTAAACTTTATCTTGTTTCAAACACGATCAGATTCAGATTTATAAAATATAACTACATATTACATACGTATTGCAATAACCCAGCAATTTAGCTTATTGTTTAATACCTGAAAACTATGTTTCAATTTCAGCTATCATATCGTGTTTTTCTTGGCAGCGTTTTTTTTTGCAAAATAATGAAGATTTACATAAAGTGAGCAATACAAAACATACAAACAATGTTTCAAAGTAGCATCTACCCACCAATATGGTTGAAAACAACTTGTCCTTTGAAAATGAAAATTTATTCATCAAAGAGTACATGCTTTAGGGGGAATAATTCGGTGTTTACTCTGCCAGAAGAAAATGATGGTTTTTACGGTGTTGTTGCCGTGTACTGCCTGTTGTTTGTACATTTAAAACCGGTAAAAAGTTATTAAATGATTACTCTTTTCAAATTAACACAAAGAACGTAAGACAAAAACTAAATCGTAAACTGCATCATCTTCATCTATGAACAATCCTTGGCTAATATCTGATGGGCTTTTAAACAAGTTGAATATATCTACTTGAATACGCACAGAGAATGTGATTTTTTGTGTTGGAGTTTGTGAAGGTGATTGGTGAAGGTGTGTCATGCTGACTTGGCTGAGAATATAGGTCTATGTGTGCTCTGTGTACTAGATTTCACATCTCTCCTTACTTGCTTGGTTTACACTTTGATTACTTTTCTCATATCAGCAAGAACATTTGACTGATGTATGTATTTTTCGTATATGATTATTAATTTTTTTAAACAAAATTTTGCTGTTTTATCTGCCTTTGTCTCTTTAACATTTAGACAGGTGTTTGAAATGATGGGCAGGCAATTTGACTTGGTTATATTTATGAATATTGGTTTATGCCCTTTTATTGCATTATGCATATTAAATGGCATAAAAATGACCTGCCCAAGTATCACACAACTCTGTATTCAAGTAAATAAATTAATACAGTTTATAAATGTAGTAAAACAGTAATTTAATGTCATCAATGAGGTTTTATTTCAAACAGACCCAACTTGTAGTGACAGATGTTGTTGCCGACTTAATGGATGATTTCATGCAAACAGAAACCTAGAATTTGCAAGTATTTTTCTCATTTTGTGTTTAATTCTCGCAATGTCATTTTTTCTGCTAAAATCACCCAAAAATACAGAAAGAAAGTGCCTCTATTAAAGCATATTGCGTTGTATGGTGTATTTAATACTAAATATTAAAATTTCTATGAACAAAACTGGTTCTATTGTTGCGGTTATACCGCATGCATTTGTACACAAAAATTGCAAATATTTTGATATTTTACATATGAACACCCCCACATAACCTGTTTATGTAGGAAAAGTACAATACACATAATTGGAATTCCTTCTTTTGACAGAAAATTTTGTAAAGAATAACTCATTAAAAGCTTATGAATGACAGTTGAAAAACTCCTAAATTGGCGAAAATTGGTGACGCGCGCAGTAGCAATAGCGTTAGTACAGTAAATTGAATCTTACAGGGATACTACTTACAGTATTATGATGACAATGCACGATGGGATGACATTAATAAGCAAACTTGCAACAATAATGGATTTGATATACTGGCAACTGTTCTATTATGTCGTGTTTTTAATCCATTATTCTTTCATCTCATCTCCTCGTAATACACTAATATCATCATCTTCTTCCTATCATGTAAAAATGTCGCAGCAACGCATTGCATTGATCGCTTTCTTTTCGTAAAGTATGATGTTAGATTTAGTAAGCAGTGGCATTAGAACCAAAAGTGATATAGACCCTTATGATATCATGCCTACACCTTTTCTTAAGACTTTGGTAAGCATAAAGTACGACATTGACATATTTGGGTCATTTTTATTCTCGTATGTTTTGGCTGAGAAAATGAGAAGAAAATAATCTGATAACACAGCAGAAACCAGTGGTCTAGATAGTTTAAGTCGAGAAGGCGAATAGAAAGAGAAAAGTAGCAGGGTGGAAATGAAAAAGTGAGACTGTTGAGCGACTGCACAAAGCTTAGTTAGACTTGGGAGAACAGGAGAACACGATAGATGAAATGCATCAGCAAATGAATGGGATAACAAAAGACCTTTACAATCCTTGTTTTTGAAAACTCCTTTGTTAACGCTAGACATTGCTTTTTACTTTGCTATTATTGTACACATTGGAGTAACTGATATAATGGGTACAGGCACAGAGGTAAAGACCTGAATTTGTCGGAGCCATTTTTTATAATCAGGGAAGTACGCGGAAAATGTACTTTGTTCAAATTGAAGTCGCCATAAACTTAAAGAAAAATTGATAAATGCTAAATATAGATTATACATCTTACATGATTGTTAAAACTTTCCACTATCATCTATAACAGACCTTATAACATTTACGTTTTTGTTACTCCGATTTCCAGTGTATCTTGTATTTTTGCACTTAATGATATCAAAATTGGTGTAACTTGAAAAGAGCTATACTTATTAATGTTTGATATTATCTTTACTTTAATAATACCTTGGCCTTGACTTGACGGTATAAGGCGTGCTCGTGTACTTAATCAATACGCATATTAGGAAACCATAAAAAATATGCATAAAATAAGTATTTTAGTTATACAAAATACGTTATACTAATGGACTCTTGCAACATATTCATCACATTTCGACAAAAAAATATTGAAGGGATTCAGTATTGAATGATCCAAGTGTAACAGCAATAAACATATCTAATTTAATTACAGGCATGTGGTTACAGCGAGACGAGAATAAATATAATAAAAATGATGCGCAAATTATGCTTACTGATTTTAACTATTAATCCTTTAAATGTATTGCATGTTCACTCAGATTTGACTTTACGTTACATATTGTTAAAGGTGGTTAGAAAAATATTTGCATTCAATGATAGATTTTTAAGGCTTCATCTTTTGATTTGCAAAAACATATTGTATTATCGGGCTGATATAGGATGGATTGTAAATAGCATATTATATGAATAAAGAAAATATCATTTGGTTGTCACTATTACTTACAATAGTTATCATCAGTTTTACTGGTACACGGAGTACATATCTAAAAACGTATAAGCTAAATATTTGGTTCTTTTAATTTTCAGATGGACCAAAGGAAAGCCGAAAGCCGACGAAAGTCTTGATTAAACCATAAAGAATATAGTTCCAGAACATCTAATGGTAGACAATTAGTGTTACGGAATTCTTGTTTTTTGTTTAAGTGTTAATTAGTAGAGTATGCGAAAGTAAGAGCAAAGCTTTTGCAAAATCTAAAACATTTTATTAACGTTTTCAACGTGATGGAATTGTTCACATATCAACTCTTAACCAAGCCATCATCATGAAGACGGAAAGGAATGCGGTGAGTTGATTTTCTAAATCTCATTCATAACCCATTTGATTGTTGGTTTGATAATCTTTATAGAAAGACATAGTAGAACCCTTTTACAAAGTACTAAAGAATATTACAAAACCTTAAATCTTATAAGAAATACGAACTAAGCTCCTATGCACATATGAGTACCTATAAAAGCATATGCTACTCTATTCTTCAAAACACTTTTAAAGGATCTTTCTTTCGCCTTCCATTTTTAACATTGAAAGAAAAGGGACGTGAAGTTCAGAGAGAGTTAATCTTTAATCCTCTCAACAGAAGCGACTGTGACTTCTGGATGCCAAGTTTGGAGAAGAACTCATAAAATGTTGACGTGAATGTCTACGTGTATCCTTAAACTTAATACCTATACGTCAACCAGACAACTGCCGTTTCTTCACGTTATATTATATACCATCATCTTTGTTTACCGTAAAATCTTCCGTTGTGAACGCATTTCCTCTTGTTTTTCAAATATCTGTGCATATATAGACCATCCATCCACAAAACCTGTGTAATAATAAACAAGAAACTCATCAGATTTGAGATAAAGGCTTCACAAAGCTAACAGAGAAAATAAACATCTTTAACGGTAACCAAAAATAAGGACCCCATGAACACCGTAATAAAGTTATAAGGAAATTCTGAGTGAACTATATATTTTTTCCTCTAGAATAGTTTTTTCCTGTAGAAAGTGGTATATATATTTTGCATTTTATATTTGTCCTCTCCACTTTCTCTCGGATAGACTACTAAAAGAGGAAAATGAGTTTAAATATGAACAATACAGTCAAATTCACTCACACATGGTAGACATACGATAAAGCACAAATCAGAGTACATCAAAACCAGTTAGATATATACCATCATGAGCTCTAATCATTATAACCTTAAACACCTATTGTTAAGAAGCATTAACATTATACAAATACGTGAAGTCTTTAATCCTTCATAATACCGACCAGTGAGGAAGAACCGCTGCTAGTGTGTTCCTCTGTTGGGTGCAGTCAGTCAGTAACGAGGAGAGAAAACGTGAAGCTTGCATGCACAAATGCATGACTCAAAAATATATATATCTACCTATGTATATATGTTGAGCTTTCTAATGCATATTGTTTAAAAAATTATATATGAATATACAAAAAGGAGACCAGACCAGACCACATACGTGATGTGATGTGGGACTACTAAGTTCAGTTATCTGAGAACCAAACAATACTCTTGCTTTCACTTGTTTCATTCCTCGCCGCAGCACTACTCCCTCACTCTTACTTTCTCCGTCACATATGTGCACACAGAAGGTTCTCTCTCTTTCTCTCTCTTCGCTCTACTCTCTCAAGCAGTCATGCTTTGCTTTTGCTGTTCCTCTCGGAAAATAAAGGGATGCAAGCATGCATACCTAAGTATCAGTAATGTGAATAGCTTTCTCTTCACTTTTTTCCCTTTCTCCCCTTTTTCGTTCCTTTTCCTTTTGCATATAATATGGCTGCATGCACACACAATGGCTTTTATGTGACGATATAACGATCTGATCTGCCTTTGGTGTTCTTTGCTGCTTGCTTTGCTTGACTGGTAGACTGGATAATACGCTGTCTTCTTCTTCACCTTTTTTCCCTCCTCATCTACGTTGACTATAAAACGACTGGTTGGTTGGAGAGATGGGAAAAGTGGAAAGAAACGTGGTACATATGCCATGCCACACTTTCCACTTCTTTTCAAATAGCTTTCTTTCTATTTTTGCAAACGTGTTTTTTTAGAGTAGATTGAAGTGCACCAGAATAGAAAACCTCACATGGTGAATGAATAAACTAAAAAAAACGGCGAAAAAATATTTTTAGCGTGTATAACCTTGTATATATACATTATTATGTTTCATTATGCACATTATGGATGTATTGCAATTCAGATTTTTGGCTTTTGCTAGTGAAGTTGGTTGACTTTAAAGAGTGAGTGAATGAAATGGATGAGATGTGAAAGTTACATTAACGAATGAATCTATGCATACGTTTTTTTCCATTCTATGATGTGATGTACGTTTCTCTGTGTATGGGTGTGTGGTTGTTCTGTGTCTGTTCTGTTTTTATGTAATATTCATTCTACAAACGTACTCTTTTTGTTGGACTTTCGAGAGTATATATTTAAGTAGCAGCATTCTATCTCTCTTCTTTCTCTCCCTCTCTGGAGACATGTTGTTCTGGAAGGAAAACTCAGAAGGCAGAAAAACGGTGAAAAGCATAAGAGAGGGCAAAAAGACAAGGAAGGAAATATGAATAGGATGGAAAGGCATTCCGTTTACACTAACATTCGTCTATTCATCCAATCTCCTACTCCTCTTCATTCACTAGGTTTATTTATATTAGTTTCCTCTCTAGAGAGGATTTTCTCCTTTTCCACACTTTATGTTAATGGCACCCAGTTACCAAACCAGCAATTTTGTCAGATTGATGCCAAAAAATGTGTTCTGTATCTTTTGACAGACTAGAGGAAATTTCGAATGAGTGGTTTGAATTATTGCACTTGTGTTTGTCTAGGTAGACCCCTTACATTATATAGTGGAAATATCATACGAGCTGTGCTGCGTATTGCTTTGTAGAATATGCTGTTTATTGGCAGTTTGCCTGTATAGGGCAAAAACGAGGCTAATTTTAAAAGTTTTCATGAGATTTCATATTTTGGGAGAGGATTTCAGATGCGATTTTTTTCTTCTGAATACATGAATAATTTCCGTTAAGCCGTGATCAAGGATGCGTGACATCGCTGAGTTTTATGCTGATAAATTTGTACAGCATTGTTATATTAGACTGTCAACATACAAATGTCGAAATTATAGGTTTTACCTCGTGCCACTTTTGTTTACCTGCATTAAAGCAATGTGAACCATTGACGAGTATTGACAAAGTGGCACGGTAATAGAATCATGGAAAAAGGAATAAACTAAAGAGCTCGTTCCTAATTAATTTACGCAAGCATAAAATCACATGCAAACAAACACAATCGTTCATGTGTACTTAAAATGTTTATATCTTCGTAGTTTTTAATAGCTTTTCCTTTTTCACATACGACTACTGACATGCATGTTTTCTGATATCGTTGGCACTGAGGTTTATATAAAAGTTTCTATATATTGGTATTGTAGACAGTAGACAGAATGTCGTGGATATTGGCATTAAGCCTGAACTATCTTGTTGATCATCATGGGTCGTGTTATACGCTCATTCTCGATTTCAAGAGACTCCTTAAAGTTCGGAGTGAGTCATCTCATTAGGCAAAACTGTGTTGCGATATGATATGAAGCTTGAAGAATATATTTTCACATAACGAAAGTTCAAGGTAGTACTTTGTGTAATGTGCTTATATCAAAGCTCAAGCATAGCATGATTTGATATCAACATATTTTTTTACTAAATAACACTCACCTTTGAACTTACTAATTTATACAATACAATATAAAATGTGAAATCTAAGTTGTCACTCATATAATTCAGATTTTCAAAAGAATGAATTTCAGTACATCTAAAATACATTTTGTTAACAAATGATGTCTTGATAATATTTAGACCGACCAACAGCTATCTAGGGTACATATTAAATCCAGAAAAATTTACGATATTTTAACAGATCAATGACAGATGAAACTCTGTCACATTTTAGTTTTTGTGGCCTAGTGTCAATGTGTTATTTTCCCACTATCCTGATGTGAATGACTTGTTTTCTTTTCATCGATTTCGACAATGAAGTTGAGAAGTTTGTGGATGTTGACAATTCCTTTTCTTTCTATGAGCTATAGATTTTTCATACTTTAACCAAGAAAACGGCCAACTCCTCCTTAGTCTTCTCCGTTAGAGCAAAGCCCAGGTCTTCAAACCTTCCTTTTGCTTTGCTACTGTTAATAATCCGAGTGGTGATAAAATATAAGCTCGTATAAGTATATACATATGGACATACCATATGTATGTAGTACGAATGCCAAAGGATTATTAACGGAAGTCTAGAAGCGACCAAAAAGCTATACGTGTGTAGCAAAGTTACACGGTAACGCGGCACCATCACCCTCATGTGCCCTTATCTCTCATCGTCCTATTTAACATTGTACCAGAGTAGAGGTAGACCAAACTAGAGGATGTCTTGACACTTTTATATATTTATTATATAAAGGGCCACACGGGGCCGCAGATGCTGTCTCCAAACATATTTCATTTTCATATTCTTGTGACAGAGAGGTCTTAAGTCGTTAAAAACAAGGAGAAAGTTCGTTGGGATGTAACTTATTACACATTACTTAAATCAGGAACTTCCACACAAATACACTATCACAAAAACTTGCTCCTTTTCAGACTTCTTTGCAACTCAAATTTAAATTGGGAGGAAATCTCGAAGACAAATATACCGTCAAAGTGGCATCCATAATGCATGCCAAGCATGTACTTTTAAATGCGAATATGTGTGACTGGTGATGAGTAGTTATGCATTACTTACACATTGTTCGCTTTCCTGTGTATGCAAATGCATGGTGGAGCAGTACGTCCTTGCAGTGGGGGTGGGAGAACTGAGTGTAGGACTAAAATACTTCTTAATCTTCTACATTAATATTAAATGTGCAAATATTTAAAAGCTTTTTCAATGAATCTGGTTACTTTTTAAAGTCTTACGTAATCTTTATTGTTTTATGCTGTAGCATACTGTAGCCTGTAGGCCTTACCCACATTCTTGTTCATGATATTTGCTTACGTGCTTAGTAATGCATTCGTCTGTACCCCTTCTACATCGATTGTTGACTTGTTTCAAATTTAAAATATTACAAATTCAGCAGGTAAAATATGAAGCATTGGTAGTTTATTTATTTGTAAATCATATTTAAGAATGTCAGCTATTCAATAGTCTATTATAATAAGTCTAACGAATTCAATCATGCTTTCACAGAAAGAACCGTTTAAGTATAAGTATCTACTATTTGTTTACTAAAAAGACATCGGCTGCAAAAAACGCCTCAGGGTATGAAAATTTTGTATTATTTTAGGGAACTTACGAACCCTTACTCTATTTCCAGTTGAGTAATACTTTGAGTTTTTGTGCATTTATTGTAGCATATATCTACATACTTAGTTAGAAATTTTAGCTTGTAGAAGTGGAAAAAATATAGCTAATAATAATAACTAATAACTAACAAGCTATATCCCCCATATCCCCCCTTTTCCTCCATCAGAATCAGAAGTAGCTACATAACCGTAATTTCTTTTCTCACTACTTGTGTCAGCGACTCGGGACTTAAAGTGCCACACAGCGAATGCTTTGTAATTCGCTTGTCTAACCTAAAATTTGGTGAGAATTTAGTACAAGTTGCTTGAAAAGAGCTGTCGTCCATTTAAAAGGTGTATCCAGCACATTCTCTCAAGTGTTTCCTGGAAGTCTTCGTCTAGACCTAGATGATATCAGTATAGTTTACATAAGGGAAGAACACAAGCGAAATCAACTTGACCAGATAGCCAATTGTGCCCTGGCAATAGAACCATCATTTTAGTATATCTAACAAAGATGACTTTATACGCTAGGACTTTACTTTTACAAGCATTTTCATTTTTATTTTACGCGTTTTATTTCGAAGCTACATATGTTTTAGAGGACGGGATTTCATGATATTGCAATAGAGTAAAAAGACATCATATCGTACATTGTACATACATATGTGAGAAGATAGCTTGTGTGTAAGGACAAGCAGCAAAATTAGATACAAGTTCTCAGTTTGTTCCTTTCTGTGGCAGCTGTAGTGTGAAGAAGAGAAATGGTCGGATCAAGACAAGGGAAGGGAAGGTGATGAGTTGTCTGTTAGTAAAAAAAGAAAAGGAGAAATGAGTACAGCGTGGAATAAAACACACATGCATCCAACATACGAAATGCATGTACCTAACTGCGAGAGAAAGCAACAGTATATATTTTTTGTTATCACATTTGTCTTTCCGTCACATAGTACCACGTACGAAAACTGTATATCTGACTACACGACCAGTGTCCGCAAATCCTCAAACATAACTTCGTTTTAACTATCAACATCAACGAAACTTAAATAAGGGAGTTGACTTGAGCAGTCAGAAAATAAAGTTTTCTTTGCATTTTCCTTTTGTTTTAAACCACAAAATCTATAAACTTTATAAGCGTTTTATATTCAAAGACATAAAAATCCGTGTACATTTTTGCATATATACATACATGAGTATATCAGCGAAAACTTGGTCAGCGAAGTGGTCCTTGAGAATCAGCATAGGAAAGGATTAGTCACGCCTTTACATGCCTTTCCGTACAACAGCTTAAGATTTCGTGTCCATGTCCATCCATCCCTTTCTTTACAACAAGCCAAGATTATGGTTGCTTGCTGCCTGAAGCCAACAATTTTTTCCCTTGCAGGTCTTTTATGCTCGTTCTTCTCGTTCACTTACACTATCTTACTTTTTCTTTGTCTGGTAAAGACAACTCTAGCCAGAGAAGGAGAATATAGGTGTGTTTTATAGCTGAGATGTGGACTTAAGTAAATACATGTTTGTAAATATAGCCTAACACGCACACTTTCCGAATTCCACGTATTTTCTTCGAAGAGTTGAGCAAAAAGAAAAAAGGACAGCACACATGTTTAACAAGAAAAGTAAGTGAAAGTAGAAGAAAGAGAATAGGTGAAAGTAAAAGGCAAAAGTAGCCGTGATGTTGACGATGATATGATTCCCTCAGAGATGATAATGGTGCATTTTTATAAAGAAAAAGTAGTCTAGCATTTCAGACTACTGGACACACACAATACAAGAAAGTTTTTTTTCCTGAAAAGGGACACACCTTTGCCGACTTTAGTGGTTCTCTTTACCACTACCGACTACCTCCTACCACCCTCACTCACAGTAGTACCCTCTCAGCATGCTCCGCACTTCTACAGGAAGTGGTCCATTGGAATAGAAAAAAAATATTCTTTTTACTAAGCATATATTTAACATGACTGCAGCTGGATAAAGTTTGATACTATGTTTTCTTAGGAAATCTGCCATGAAAAACTTCAAGTGGCACCTCTTTGTAATGAAAGTTGTTGTGGAAAAGAAGAAATCGTTGTAATGATTGAAACAAGTTACCGAATAAGACCAACGTAGTTTTGACTTTTTCATGGTAGATTGGGAATCCAGAGACCTTTTGAAAACACCCTTTGAAGCCTTTTGTCACCTAAAAATATTATTTTTCGAAACTTGACATTTGAATTTCTAAATTACGATATATATTCGATATCTACGCCGCATATTGCCCCTGTATACCGATTTCCGATCCTTTACTTTCAGTTTCAGGTCTAAATGATTTCGATTACCCAAAGAAAAAACGGGGGAACAGGGGCGAATAAGTACCTTCAGTTGTTGTACCATATTAAAATGAAAAAAGATAATCAAAAATTACTTTAAAGACATCCGGGTCGATGGACGGGCTAGCCAAACAACAGACAAGCAGAGCATTTGCATTAACTTGTCTAAGTAAAGCTTAATCTAGTCTAAGGCAACTTAATAAAACCAACAAAAACTCGTTTTTGACTAGCATGCATTTAGCCTAGACGAGTATCTTACGGTGTACAAAAATGGTGGTGGCCAAAAGCTACAAGTAAACTCAAAACTCTCATTTCAAGTTCTGAAACTGATATTTTCATCTCTATTTTTACACACGTCAGGAGAAGTAAGTATGTATATTCTACAGAGTACTTTCCCTTGCTTTCTTCTTCTCTTTGAAAATATTCCTTTATATATGTATACACATGAATATGTTCATAGAAGTTTCACTGTACCATAAATACATGTATGTATATGAACAAAAAGAATAGACCTCGTATAATATGTATGTAAGTTTTAGTACTTTTACAAAGTACATTGGCTATCTCATCAATTATTCTTTGCAAGTTTTTCTTTCCTCACAACCAACCCTCTCTTGCCTCTTTTTCTTTTCTAGCTGGTCATATTGGTTCTTCTTGAAGGAAAAGTGAGTTCTACTACATTTTCTCTTCATTTTGTGTTCAATGTATGGCTTATGTTGTATGTATTTGGACTTCACAAGCACACACTGGTCTGCACTCTTTACATCTTTATCCAGCCTTTCAATTCATACGAAAACTACATTTATGGCATTACTTCTTCTTTCTTCTCATGAATATACGTAGACTAACGCTAAAAATTAAACGAAATGCACAGATATGATGGAATGGTTAGTTGTAAAACGGGTTTTTGTTTAGAAAATAAATAAATAAGATTGAGTACAGTTTGATATGTTAAGGAACGATTTCCCACTCGTAATCCCATATCAAGAAAATGTACCGATGTGATCAAGCAATTGAAATAAATTAAAGAATTGTATAGAAAATTCATACAAATCTATAGTGTCTAATTTTCCTTGAATATTTAGGCATTTTATTACTTTGAGCTAAATGGTGTTATTGAACTGATTTTTACTATAACCAATGAAGGTAATAATTTTACAGAAGCTTAATTTAAAATGTAAAGTATTCAGTATCAGTGTACTCTACATCCACATGTTAAATTTACCAACTTTGTTTCATTTTTTCTTTAGTTTCCCTCAAACTTTTCTACCTAAAAGTTGACGCGACGAATATGACAGGAAGAATTTTTTTTAAACAATTATTACTATATCCTTTGTTCAGAAGTAACACTTACTTCATATTCTTCAAAATAAAAAGAGCAGTGAGGAAGTACATTAATATATAATTTCGCAAACTAGGCGAGATTTTACATCTTGTAAACGAAATTCTTAGCTCAGCACTTTTTGTTTCCACAATACGATCTTGATTTAAGTGGGTATGTTTTTATATCTGATCTGAAGAATAGAAAAATAGGACGAAGAATAATGTACCTCTTGTGTATGACCTGTGACTTCACTCTTCTTTCAACTTTTTTTTGCTCAGAGAAAAAAGAACTAACTGAATGAATACAATGCAGAAGATAAAACACGTGGAAAAGTAGGGGCTGAGTGGAAATGGTGATGGTACACTTTAGGAGAACTAGTTTGCTGATCTAACAAATTTATTTCTACCTTCATCAAGTTTTTCCAGGATATGACAGCGTGACAGTGGCTGTTATATCGTAGTGTTTGGTCACGTATTATTCATTATATATGTTAAATTTGTCTCTTAATGCTCACGTTTCCATTTTGCTACGATGTAAAATAAAAGTTACATAATACGTTTGCATTCCAGTTTTAAGTTGTACTCTTGTATCAAAATCATTATGAGGTAAATTCAGACTTGCTTTTAGAATTTTAGCTTTATAATTAAAATGTAGAGACCTATTTATTTCTCTTGTTTGCATACATACATACATATTTGTATGTGTAAAGTGTTCAAACTAAACATACGATAGTGCATGCTATATTTTTCGGTATGTATATACAATATACTTTTCTAGATTGTAAAAAGTCTACATTTAATTAAAATGTTGTAGATTTTTGTTTCTATATGTGTATGGAAATTTAAAATATAATTATCATTTTCCCTCATTTTGTCTTGATATTACAATAAATTAAATAAACATGCTACATGAATTCTAGATATTTTAAAGCTAGTATTATTCATTTGTAATGTTTTATCTATTTATCCTTTTCTCTGTTAAGTTTCCAATTATCGAGCTTCTTTTATGTTTCCACCAAACATATTATAGTGGTTTTTAGGTCTCAACATAATTAGTTCCTTTCAATATTCGTAGTATATCCATTTTTATACTCAGTTTGAAATGATATATAGTTCCTTGTATACAACAAACATAATCTTTACTTTCATTTTGAATTTTGAGTCAGACAAAAGCCTGCTAAAAGGATACAATATATTAACATTGATATTGTACACCACAATGATTTCCCCGAGGCATTTATTTCTCTTCCTCTGTTGTTTTTGTTTCGTTCAGTTTGATAGAAAAATTCATCATGAAAGGCAGTAATATTAACAACAACATTCTCTGGACGAATAAGTTATTATATAATCGATATATACTTAACATTCCAATATAGGAATATTAAAACCCTAACCTAGATTAACTCAAAGATGTTTCAATACTCCAAAAGAAACTCCTTGTATTATATTCGTTGTGCTCTACATCTTTTCGTGCACATTTGTAGAAACTTTCGAAGAATAAAATTGCTTAGAACTATATTCTTCTTAAGTTCTCAAAGATCCTTACTTGACTACCATGTTCTACTATAAGTATGTATGTAAACCTTATAAGTATGTAATATAACATGCTACTTTACATTGCTCCAAACTATTCCACTACTTCTTGAAATGGTTACCTACTTTCACTAGTTAACTTATATAAGTTAGTAAGCCAGTTGGGAACTGTCGAAATATTTATTCGCTGAGTTTTTCTCTAGCGCCAAAAGCGTATCCTCCTGTCATCATCGTCCCTCAACGTTTCATCTCAGAAAATATTGTCCGAACTTCCAACAATGTGGACCTAACTATAAAAAGAAAGATGGATATGCATGAAAGTAGACATAAGATATTATAGAAGGTCTGTTTTAACACAGCGTGTATATTTACATAATGTATTTTTTTTATAATAACAATCAAATTATGTTCTGATGATGTTTCATAATAATTAAAAAGAAATAGAGTCCCTTTGAATATTAATATTTCATATCAGGCTCCTTTACATTGTTATTTTAAAAAAGTTTTCACATAAAAGTGTGTTCACGTGTTCCACGATCATTGCGTTCAAAAATTCACAAACTAGGGTTACCAATTATTCGAGTCTCTCGATAAACGTTTAACGTATTTTTTCGCATAAAAAAGAACTAGTAGCAGTGAAAGCACAGTCCTTGCTTTTAATACTACTGACTTCTAAAGCATCATTATCTAACATGGGCATTTATCAAAGGCCCATGAAACATTTCGTAACTGAAAGAATTTGTACTGTCTTCACCATTGACGATCACGCATAACTTGACTTGGTCTTCTTTATCTCAGTGTCCATAACTCATTCAACCGAAGATGAAAGAAAAGTATGATAGAGAAAGAGAAAAACACACAAAAGAAAACTTGACGGGGGAGTAAGAAAAACCTTTTGAGTTAATGTATGTATGACGCCAATCTTACCTAGAATTCTTAGTCCTCGCCTTTCGGTTGTCCTTACAAATTTTGTTGGTAATATAATACGAGAAATATATACATAGTGCGTTTCATAATATCGTGCGCGCCTTTGATGACCAATAACTTCAAAACGAATGCACCAAATAACCTCTAGTTTTCAGCATTGTATAGCTAAGAGTTTATCTTAAAACAGTGAAAAAGCATTTCCATGTAGATACTAGTATTTAGTAGTTACAGCCAAGATACGAAACACGATCGATTGTTCCAAAAAA
>JAQIWN010001765.1:0-18793 GCA_034699025.1 Entomobrya cf. arborea Gr-Col-00668
AAACCTGAAAATAAAACACACAACAGGCTACTCTACGCTCAAAGTATTTATTCATGAGTGCACTTTAATTCATCCTCATCTTTATCTTCTCACATAGCATGCAAAGAAAGTTGTTGTGTTTGTTGTATTAGCACAGTAACAAAAATGAATATGAAGATGTCTTCAGGTAGGACCTACCACCACGTCACAACATATTTGTTATGATTTGTACATGAGCAGCTTATCAGTACAGTAATTTAGATAATCTCATACAGTGTTCTAGACAAACATGAGATGTGTAAGATGATGGAAACATGTAAAAAATCTAGTTCATTTGACAATGTTGCTAGTAATGATGATAATTTTGAGTTACGGGGTAACAAGGATATATACTGTTTGATATACAATCTTTCATAAAATAAATATAAAAATTCGGCGAATAACAACAGAGTTTAAAAAAGCGGAGAATTTTTTTTCTGTTTATCATCGTCATCACATTAGCATCATCATCATCGTATTGCCACAATTTTTCTTTTGACTTGTCTTGTGTGATGTGATGTTTGTGTGTGTGCTGCTGGTTTGTTTGAAATGTACATTATAAAATGGTATTTGAATACTCTATACCACATCACACCACCATCGCTGTATCTGTCTTCACTGCAGGCTCTATTAAATTGTTACGTGCGGTCCAAAAAAGAGGTGGTTCCCATTATTTACGAGTTGCTACGATTAGATTTGAAGCATGCTGGGCTATTGTCAGCTATTTGATCACGATCGCACATGATGCGTAACACCAGTCAGTGTGCTCTAATAAAAGATAAGAAGCTCTTTTCTTACACATTAACCGTCTACAAAAAAGGTAACAATGACGAGAGGACCAAAGAGATGATGATGATAGCGATAATTCTTTTGCATCTTTACTATCATCAGTTTTTCAAGATGGGAATAAGTAGACTGTTTTTGGTTTTTTTTTGTATGGATGCCCGTGTTTTGAAACATTCAGAGCAAAAGATATGTATGTATTGTTGTTTTGCAGTGCAATAGTAGGTCTCCATTCAAAATAAGCCGTATACACAAAATGAATAGGAAATGTGAGAACGTCTCCTGGTGGTTTTTAATATTTAGTATTTATTTGAAGAAGAATGCTAATTTTGACACCTAAAAGGCCACTTTCGTTATGATTGATCATTTATAAACATGTTGTGAATTGTGCCTTAGAGTAAATATCGGTTGCAAATTGTGTGGCATGCGCGGATCAAAACTTGACATGTAATCATTACCATTTACGGTTATTAGCTTTTAGGTAATGTGATTTAGCTCGGTATTTGGTATAAATTAAAATGAAGCTGTTACGGTACAGAATTTAAAAAAATGTATTAATAGTAATAAATTTGTAAACTTGCTGGAGGTGCAGGTGGAGGGCAACAACAGGTCAATCTCATCATCACTGCAATTTGTACTGAATGAAGTCCAAATGTTTAACTGTTTACTTAATCATGCGAACTTCAGTATAAATGCTAGTTTTATGTTTCATTAAACTCTTAACATGCTCATCAGAATCAAATAAATAACTTTTTTTCTGGGTGTGATATATGAAGTATGTCCAGCAGTAGTCCACAAGTTCATTGATTTTAATTAAAATTGAAGAAGAGCTGTTCACTGATGTTGATGGTTATTTATAATAGTTCTTGTATTAGGGAGCACCCACAATCTCTTTAGTGAATTGATGCCAGTGTCAGTGTAGATAAGTGTGTAAGATTGATGATAATAAATAATAACTTAGACAATAATCATGTAGATGACCATATTTCTTACTTATGTTGTAAATCTGATTGTTGTTATTGCATTGGCATCAATGTCACCACTTCCCTAATGCCTAAATACTTTTGCGATTATATTTTTAGAGGATGATGATGTAGTGGGTAGGTAGAATATTAAGTATGGCATGATGGCATACATATTTTTATCAGTAATTCACTAAATTTTAAAGAACTTCCGTACACAGTAATAATACTACTTTGCAAATATAAAATATTTTTTACAACTAATGACCATCATATGTAAATAAAAGGAGTAATAGTAATTGAAATGAAGGAAGACAGAAAAAAATGTCATTTAAAATATGTAAAAAAGTCTACTATATTTTTATTGTTCTCTTTTTTTTTGGCAAACTTGACAAAATACATAAAACTTAATGAGGAATAGCTCGATTTGCTCCATTATCAAACCAAGCCACCTTATTATTTCGTTTTTAGCATTGAAAAATTGTGTATAAAATAAAATAAATGAAAGCTTCTAAAAAAATTTGTTAATCTTACAAGATTTACTCGAGAGATAATCATATAATATATTATGACATAATGTCATAGTGAGCATTTTTTTTGAACATGGTGATGTGATGGGTTGCGGTGGTGTTGGTGGAAACATGACATTGTTTCTTTTGAGCATTCACTCACAATCCCAAATCCTAATCGCATCACAGGGCATTCTAAGTTGAGTAGTATATATTTTTTTATATCAGTCACCTTGATTTCTACATCTTTTTAACTTTGCGCAACAAATTGTTATCTGTCGCTCCATTCAAGCTAGCAACTTTTATGTCATCCATCTTCCCCTCTCTTCTTCTTTTTTTGTTTGGTAGTTTTAGTTCATACATTTTGTTTTTATTAATTACAATAGCAAGGAATATTGCAAAAAGGAAGATGCTACATGTTGATCTTGATGTTCATGGGGGCAGCGCGCACACGATTTGCATTTATATTAGGCTATTTTCAATTTTTATTAGTTTACTTTATACGCCTTCATATTTATACTGCTATACTTTCACCAAGGCAACTGTATAGAATAGACACATACTCTCTATATACAATCTGTTAACAGAGGTACACGTTAAGAATGCAATGGACTATTATTTTTGTTCTGAAGAGATTCATCAAATAGATCATGTCACGTCACGTTTACAGCGATTGGTATGCGGTGTGTTCGCCATTCAATTTTGGTTATTTTAGGAATGTCTTTGAATGGATGACGATGACGTCAAAATTATGTAGGACTCAGTGGCTCCCTTTTGTTCTCTGTTCTCTGTGCTCTGACTTGACAAGACAAAAGTATATAAATAATTCACTCCAAAGGAAATTTACAAAATATATATATTATCAATTCACAGGTTGCGATAGTAATCTTTTTAAGTTATTTATTAATTAGGCCTTTTCAGCACAAATTGACAATGCACACACACTACAAACATTCTATTTATTTTTTTGTTTGAAGGTTAACTGTATTTATAAATATGCATTTTGTCGTTATAATATTAATTCGTATGCGTATGGAATAAGCAACCCTTTTGTTTATTTTTCATATCAAATATTATCAAACGAACATCTAACATGTTGACCATTAAAATGTCTTTGTCAACGTGCATGCATGCCTTCCTCCTCCTGCACGTATGTCTATGTGTTAATCTGTCCACATGATTAATTAAGGTGGTGATGCTGATGGTGATGATGAATCCGTAAACACAAATTTATTAGCTGTTCAAGACTTTGATATGAAGGTGAACAAGCATTTGTGATTATTAGAAAGAGGGCGCAAAGACAAGATGATGAACGAGGGTGATATGATGGAATATGTAACATCGTTTTGCTGAGAATTATCAAAGTTGCAAACAAATCAATAAATACTAATCATTGATCAAGATCATCATCAATGATATGATTTACTAATGATCTATGAAAAGTACACAAAAAAATTGTTCCATGACTCAAGCAGTTCACTTCACATTTCACACTTTGCATACTTTGTATAAAGATGTAGTACTTTTTATCGATGTGCTTATCAGTGTATCTTTATCAGATTAAAACACTCGACTCGACTTCGACTCCCACTTACACAGTTCAATAGAGATGATGACTGATATGATATTTTTTGGTGATAAAAAAAAACAAGATTAAGGGAATGACATGCGGGCATTGAATAACGACAACTTTTTAAATATTGAAAAATTGAAACGTGCTGATTTTTAAAAGTCATCCATCAATCAAAAGACAAAAATATCCTACTCTTTGCTCCGAACTAGTTGGTTCACTTGGCATCGACCATCATCGTCATTATCATCAGCAGCAGAGTAGCATCTTAGGTGACCTTTTGCCGGGGTATCATAATATGCTAATCATTGAAGTTATATATATGAAAGGCATAAATGATATATACCTTATGATCAGTTGCCAGCACACATACACTTAAGTATGTTATTATTGCTTACTTTTACCACTTGTTATTAAGTTTCATTGATGTTATACATCAAATAAATGTGGAAAAAAATAATTCGTACTAGTCGTTCCACCACCACCACCGCCAAGTCCTTCTAGTGCAAGTATTTATTTATGTGATTTGTTGACAAGAAAATAACAGTTAAAAGGTTGGCATTTTTGCATTTCTCATTCTAATCATCGGATCCATTACTACTAACTTAGCAACTCTTTAAAGTGGATAAAATGACCAAAAATTGGGTACATCTCTAATCAAATGAAATGAAATGAAGCATTCCTTTTATTGTTCATATCTCGTTTTTTTAAAGGAAAAAATATAAATATAAAAACAAAACAGTAGCAATAAAATAGAAAAGTTGTACATGAGCAGCAGTGAAAGAGGTTTTTTTCTTACCGGATTTCTTTTCCCTTAAAAGTACATCAAATCATATTGAATTTCAAATTTCTACAAATTGAAAAATAATAAAATTTAAGAGTATCCTTTTTGCATGTCCTTGCTACTTAATTGCCCAATAAATGGGGATACTAGAATTTTGCTAAACTTGCATTTTGCCTTAATTAATATTTTTAGTCAGTTTAGCTATCTTATTTGTTGATTTGTTGTCCAAACAAGATACATAGCTTGTTTTTTTGGCTCTGAAATTCATACTATTGTGCCTTTCTTTAAAGTTATTTATGATGTTCGAAAATCGTTCTTGCTCCGACGACGACCACCGAACATTATTGAAATTGAAAAGCTGTCAGTTAAGGCGAACAAAGGTATAAAGAGTGAATTGTAAGAAAAGCAGTAAAATAAATTCAAACGGTACAAAATAAATTATCGTGACGCCAAGATGAGATCATGATGATGATCTACTACTACCTTATTAGATATTCAGAGGGTAATCGAATAGCAAGTTACAATATATACATTTTTTCTGTAAAACAAGCGATTTCACAAAAAAGTACATATATATCATAAGAGCTAGTAAAAAAAAGTTGCAGCCATAAATACACGAAAAACCATTATATCATGTTATTATCACCATTTGAGTTTTTGTAACCAGAATATATGTTTATATGCACATAAATAAGTAAAATGGAAGTGTAAGATTTTATTGCACCTTATTTTTATTATCTTTTTGTCAATAATATCACTTGGTTTGCAAAAATTAACATTTTCTCCTTTCGCAATTTTTGGAAGAAAGAGACCTGCTATCAAATGAAAATGTAGGAGAGAAAAGAACAGCATTTAAAAAAATACCTGATTTTTAGCCAAAAAATATAAAACAAACCAACCAATCATGATTGTCATGAAATTTTATCGTAAACCTTTGCATCAAAATCTGCAATCCACAATCTCCTTCAATAATCATTTTTTCCGTGATAATTTGTACTCAAGCTCATTAATGAAAGTTGTTCTTCTGTTTCTTTTTTGACTGACATGAAGAAGAGTGCTAGTTGTTGTATTGATGGGTTTTAAATTTTTAAATGTCGTTCTGATGAGCAATCATGATTAGTAGAGAAAAAATCATACGAGCAGTTTAATCAGTGAGTAGTAAGCATGGCATGAGCAATATAAGCATGATT
The DNA here is from genome assembly GCA_034699025.1 of Entomobrya cf. arborea Gr-Col-00668. Taxonomy (NCBI): domain Eukaryota; kingdom Metazoa; phylum Arthropoda; class Collembola; order Entomobryomorpha; family Entomobryidae; genus Entomobrya; species Entomobrya cf. arborea Gr-Col-00668. The sequence goes on from JAQIWN010001765.1 coordinate 5,817, forward strand.
GCCATTAAAAGATGTTCACGTACTTTACTCACTTTTTTCATTGCGATGTAATATTTAAACGGATTCGTCCCACCTCATTTTCACATTTTACTTGAAAAACGAGTAAAATTTCAAGTGAGATACTTGAAGATTTTTTTATATGCATTATAGCTGCATATCTGTAAGAAACCCTAGAGGAATTAGTATAATTTCTCATAAGTTAACACAGATTTTTTTGTCTGTAAAAGAATAATTTATTAAGCGATTGTTTACCTTTGCATCCCATCGGCATTTATGCAGCTAAGGAGAAAGACGTGCGTTTTCTGTTTATTATATTTATTTAGAATATGATCGTGTCCAAAATTTAAATGTATGAAAATAAATGATAAGCAAATAAGTATGGTAACAGGTTTTCTTTTTAACCTAATGAAACTTTCTTCGATTCGACAGTTTGTCTAAATTTAGAATGGAAAAATACATTATGCAGGAGGAGTGCTTCCACATTTTTATTTCTTTTGTCAAATCTCATTAGTAGCAATTATCAAGCCGGTTCAAAGTAACAAGCAGGATTTAAAAAAAAGGATAAGATTATATCTACTGACATTGATCAGTCATCTCATCTCATTTGTTTTAAAAAAATTCTGTTTAGATTTATAGATACATGGATGAATGCATATTATTTTCTACAAATTAGTTTTACTGGTTTACAATCAAAATAACGTTTTGTTTTTTATTTATATTTTCAGATAATTCCACTTAAGGACCAATGAACTAACCGGACGAACTTTTTGGCAACTGACTTGGCTTAATTTTCTTTTTCCAAAGTAGATAATGAAGATTAAAATTGGATAGCTAAATTAGGATTATTGAACATTTACTTTAAGTGAATAAACAAGATAAGGAATTGTAGTGAAGTGAAATAAATTATTGGAGTGTTGTCTCTCTATTTTTTATGTACCGAATAGTACTGAGATCAAGTGCCTTTTTGACAACATTTTTGTGTCGTGTGTTTTTAATTGAATATCATGTTATTTCTTCAAAAAGTCAATGACAATTTAAGCATTGTTATTGTTGGATTTCGTTGATAGAGAAAAATACAAAAAAAATCTGACAAAGTGGCGCATTTAATGCCTTTTGGAAAGTTTTGTTATCAGATGCCTACCGATCAAGTAGTACGCCCTAACATGAGCTCCAAAGAGGTAAGCTATGCAAATAAAAAACTTAAATTTTATTTATCTCGTTTAAGTGTATTAGCATAAAATTAGCAAAACTACTTTAAAATTATAATTGACTGTTTCCAGTGAGTCGCAAAAAATGGTGAATTTTAATTAAAAAGATGTTTTATTTTATTGGTGAGGGACAGTAGGCAAAAATTAAATTGCAAGCGAATATTATACATGTTTTCAATAATCTATATGATATGATCGTATATATCATCCATGCATAATTAATATTTAAATGAAATATGACTATTGTAAAATTTTATTGCATACCACTTTTGACCTTATCCTCGTAAACTAGATTGAAATCAATTGTTGCGATTTGCGATTGCATTTTGTATTTTTACAACTATACAACAAAGAAGAAAATATTTCATCTGTCGTATAAACCAAATTGAACGAAATATACAATACAGTATAAGATTAGCTGAATGGAGAAGCTGAGGAGCCAACAGCCTTCAATTTTTACCAATACCAATTCAATCAGTTCATTTATATCGCAGAAATAAAATTTGAAAGAAAAAAAATCAGTAGAATAATCCCACCCATAACAAATAACAACCAAGTCATCATCTTACACCCAATTCATCCTTTTACAAGCAGCACAGCTATAAAAGCCAAGCCACACACAAAACATTTTACAACCAACCAAGCCAAACCAGGCCTCAAGATTTTTTGTAACCGAACTGTTGTAATTACATATGTATTGCATATTGAACTTGTTTACATATTTAATAATTGCAAGGAAAAATATAATCTCCAAATTAAAGCATTTTAAATAGTCACAAAAAATTATTTTGCCTACACCACACCAGAAAAAAACATTAACTAACAGCTCACCTCATCTCTCTGATCAGATCAAAGTGAAGATGCGCTTCATCTTTAACTTTCAATGAAACATTTTTTTATGACAAGAATATTTAATAGGGGATGTATATATTTTTTACTACCATCAAAACAACTGAGAACATGAAAAAATAAGGCATGTACAATAAAAAAAAATTACTGAGAGCCAGGGCCACAATAGCAAAAGACCAACCTGAGTGATTGTTTGTACATGGATAAGAAATGAGCTCGTAAAAGTCAACATATTATTATTAAATGGTTAAACCAGATCAACTCTCTTGTTCGTATGATGATGCTTCTGTTTACTGCCTTACTTTAGTATATAGCTGATTATAATATGATATAGTTTAGTGATGGTAACGACGATGATGGTGTTGGTAAAATCCCATATAAAGTCTAAGAAGAAGAAGCTCTAATTTTTTTTCGCTAATATGAAATTTCCATCTGTTTAGCTATCAATATAAAAAAAACATCCATAAATCCTTGGGGCATTTTTTAAGATATTCTGAAAAGATAGCAATATTATCATATCTATCATCATCATTATGCTTAAATATTATCAACTTGGGCGAGAAGTTGATGTGTTTCTTACAAAACTTCAAAGAAAGGAATGCATATACATCTTTTTTGGATCTTCAGTTCAGACACGTTTCCATCATTATCCACATTTTCCTGCAAAAATGGTTTTCTAAAAATGGTTATCCTTCTTCATCTTCACTCGTTTTTTTTACCCGCAAAACTATCCAAACACAATTTTTATTGTAAATATGCGTGTAAATGTAAAAAACTAAATGGGAAAACATGCATAATGTATGCTAGTACGAAAAATCGAGGAAAAATAGATTATGTAAATAAGGTGCATATAGTGCACTTTATAATATGCAGTGTAATGAGAAGCTCTCTCATAAGAAGATGGAGAAGTAAAAAAACGTTCTTGAGAAGATTCAAATTTTTTGTTTGTTGACTCATTGATCTTGATGATATTCAATACGTTTTCCCGTTGTTGAGTGAGTATCATCGATAAAATCAATTCAACTGGGAAGATTTTTTGAGAGAGAAGGAGGTTTTGCTTCGTCTTTATGTTATCGTATCAAACTTCTTCAGCTGCTACTTTTTTTGCTAGGTCTGGCCTGGCCTGGCGTAATGAATTATGCATGGTGAGATCACGCAGTATAGTTACATTGGTGTGGCGTTTAGTTTATAGCACTAAAAAGTAAACTCTGGTCTGAGTCTGATGAGCTGAGGCGCACTCAAGAGATACATAATATATTTCGCATATTACTTTACTGCAGGGAGCTATTAAAATTGTTGCATTTTTTTGGGCATACATTTTTTTGTTGTTATAATATGTGGGCTTCTGTGTTTGCATTTTACTAAACTTAAAGAAGAAGACGACCAAACCAAAGACCAACAAAACGACCAAAGAGAGAAGTAGACGGTGTTCTTTCTTTCTAATCATTCATCGCTTTTTATGCATCCTTATTGATAACCATATTATGGAAATGCAAAACACTTCTTGTGTTATGCCTTCTCCTCTAATCTTCGGATCTTCTTCTCTTTCAAAAAAAAAAGTTGTGTCGATAGTCGATACCTCACTCGTTTTTTTTTCTGTTTGAAGGGGAAGCATGTTTGATTATATGTATAACATAATAAATGGTAATAATATTACCTCGTTTCTTTTTCGTCATCTCTCTTCTCCTCTGTCCTCTCCTCTGATCTTCTTCTCCTGTTATTTTTTTAGTTTAAAAGTTGTATGCGTGTGTGCATGCATGTGTGTGGTATCAGACTCAATTAATTTTTATTTCAATTCATGTTTATTTTATTGCTTATTACAGATTTATTGATGATGTTCCCTCGTGTGGTGGAACAAATGAGAATGCAGTTTTTTTTCTTCTACTAGATAGATAGATACACAAGATAAAAGAGAACATCTCAACATTTCTTACAATGAGTGGTGTGTGTGCATAAATATTATTGACTTCTTGTTTGTTTTTCTTGTTCATCTAACTAAACTAATCAATAAGTGATATCAAGGATTTCAAGATTGGATATCATTAAAAAAAGCTTTGATTTTGTTTTGCTTAAAGGGAACATGCATATCTTGTTAACTGTGATTATATCAAAACTGATTTACAAAATAATAATAAAAAAATATTGTCAAGATTTTTGGGAGGAAATAGTTTAGCAAAGCCAAGCCAAGAAAAAAATTAAAGATGTTTAATATATTTTTTTACTGTAAAATGGAATATTGCACACATCATCATTAATTTGCTTTTATAACTATTGAAAAAACTTTCCTCTCTTAATTTTTTTGAGAGTCATTATGTAAATGAGAGGGAGAATAAAGGAGGAGGCATAGGTACGGTGTTATAAAATAACACTATAAACTATTATGAAAGTTTTTTTTTTTCTTTTTGCAAACTGCCAACATCACCAGCATAATTACGTCCATTTATCTTTTCATTTTGGGCATGTCTCTACTTCTCTCCTCTCTGGTCTGGTGCAAGATGCAAGACACGCCAAAACATATATTGTGTTGAGTAACAATGACAGACAATGTAAAAAAAACATAACTATTAAAGTATAAAAAATGGAATCATGTTGAATATTATGCCGATGTAATAATCATATTTGCACTGTTGTTGGAAATTGGCAACATCTTGTTTAAAATACACAAGATTCAAACCTTCTTCTTAAACTATGCAAATTAAACTCTATTAGTTTTGATTTTATTAGAAGAAATTGAGAGGAATTGGGGGAAAAAGACAACAAAAATGGGCGAGGCAATTATATTTTTTTGTTGTTGGTTTGGTGTACCATATATTACTTGAAAAAATTGGTTTTATAAACGCAACAAGTAGGTTTGGTTTTTTTTTAGGATTTGTGTAGCCAAAGCCAACTGACTGAACTCTCTCGTGTGAGTGAAGTGTAAGGAAAGTAGAATTGAATTTTTAAAGAGAGAAGTAATTGATACGATGATAAAGCTAAAAAAAATAGTCAACAGAGGCGAGGAGATGGATAATTTGAGGGAGAAGACTTATCGTATCATGTAAAATGGCATGTCTGAGGAAAAATGATAGTTTATAGGTATATTTAGCTGAATTAAAATTTACTTTGAAGAAAAACGCATTATTAATATTCTTAAATGAAATTTTTTTCCTGTGTTTTTTTGAGCCTGAGCTTATTGGATTGGTGATATGGGAGAACCAGAAAGATTTTTGATGATGGAGATGATGGAGTTTTGCGATTTATCAAAAAAGCAAAGTGAAGAAAGAAGCTTGGTTTGTAATGTGTGTGGTGTGCGTATCATGAGCCATGAGCCTAGCGGATCAAAATAATAGATCTTCTGCTCACTTCTCTTTGATCTGTGCTCACTCATGCATAAAAGTAAGTGCCAAGCCTAAAATTGGGTGGGGTAGTTTGCTCACATCAAAGTATGCATGCATGATATGATGTAGACTTCAATACTTAAATAGAATTTTAAAAAATAAAATTTTTATGTCTGTATATTACAATTTAGTGGAGATTTTCAGTTAGGAGAGGGAATATGGTGATTATGATGGATAATGTGACTATGTTGACGTTAGATTACAAACAGCTGAAATAATAGTACTCAGAAAACAGAGATACCGATGCAACGTAACGTGCCTCAATTAATATGTCTGAAAATATTGTTACTGACGAATACACATGATGGGTGTAGCAATAGCAATCCTTATCATTTTGCATTGGGCAGGCTGAATTTACTTTTTCAGAAATGAAATGAAATAATTGTTTGAGTTATAATTCGTGAGTGAGAAAGGATTCGGAAGAATTTTACCAAGTCACGGTTTTACTGTAAAAATGTCAATTTATATGGTAGTTTAAGGACAATAATGTTTAAAAAATTAAATAAGTTTTGATAAGCTGGAAGAGTTATGAAATGAACATGTATGAAAATGGTTGTATGTATGCTTTGTTAGCATTTTGGGGGTTTCTGTTTGTGTTTAAGGCGGTGGTGGAGGCGATCAAGGAGAAATAAGAAGAATAATATAATCATGTACAAGTGTAAGCATATTTCAATGAGGACTTTCGGTTGGGAGAGTAGAGCTTTAGATTTCATACAAACTTGCAAGAGGAAAAAAACCGAGCTCATATCAGAAAAAAATTGTAGGAACATGGACATGATGGCATAATGACATCAAAACGCGCGGTCCACCTATCTGTGAATTTAATTTGATCTGACGGGGAAGAGGTTTTTTAATGTTTTTATTTTAATGGGAAAGGCTCTCTGGCTCTACGACGAGGAGTAGATGGGAGAGGGAGAGGAACAAGAAAATTTGTAATGATGAAGGCTTGCGCATTTTCATAACGATATACTATGTTGTAGTTGAAGTCGGCGATGATGATGATGATATGATAATAATGTGTGGTACATGGTACTACAAAGAAATATTAATGCGTATGAATATTATATGTGTGTCTCTCCTCTTCTTGTACTCGAGAGCAAATACAAAATAATCAAAAAGTCAGAGAGAGAGAGAGAGAGAGAGAGAGAAAAGATTATATTGTATTGTATACATACATATATCTATTGTATTGTTGAAAAAATGGTGTAATATGAAATGGATAATACTGTCTTGCCGAATAAGAATAAAATAAGGTGTAGTTTTTAAGGTGGTGGTAGTAGGTGCTTCAATGGTAAAGGTGAGTAGTGAGTGGTGTGGCGATGATGATGGTGACGTAACGCATTAGTTTGGCCATGTCTTGGCCAAGTACACACAAACCTTTTTCGTTTTTTAAAGAAATTGACTTGACTAAAGCAAAATACATCTATCTGCATGTTTTTTTTTACTTGGTGAATATGGACTCATCTTCTTCCTTTTGTATATTTTCCGTGTTGTTTTGTAATACTTTGTATCACTGCCTATCATGATGATGTTTTGAGCAGTTGAGCTATCACAAAAGCCAAATGTAAAAAATATATTGTTCATGTTTGTGCATGTCTGTCTACATGTTTTTCTATTAACTGTTTTCTTAGGACAATGTTATCAAAAAATGTGTGTAGTGTGTGGGTATGATATATATTTTTAATGTTAAAAAAGGGTTTAATATTTTAAGAAGGCGATGGAAAAGTGATATGTATACATGTGTACACACAAAGATAAATGCACTCTTGATGCTCCGTATGATCTTCTGATGACGATGATTTTCTCCTTGGCTTGCTTCATTGCAGTTCTCTCATAGAACACATGGGACACACCTTAAATAATTGTATAAACATTTTATACACTCTGTGAACATTTTTCTTTTGAAGGCGTCGTCGTCGTCGTCGTCGTCATTCAGAAAAAAATATATATCTGCCTTTCTTCATCATCATGAGAGCTAATGCAAATAAAAAAAAGAAGTGGAGAGCAGAAGAAGACGAAGAAGAGAAGAAGGACGACATGGGAGTTTTTTATGTGAAGTATATATATGCATACTATTTATATGTACAAATATATACAAAGGTGATTATAATATTTTGGAGATAGGTAGTAGTAGTGGTCGGTTTGTGGATGTGGCATGGCATTTTATCCTAACGTACATTTTACTTTGTTGGGTCATGTAAAAAAAATAACGTGGCCACCGTAATCATCGTGGTCGTTCTGAGCAGAGTTGAGTGATACATGAGTATGCGTCAATGCGTCGTTACATGGAGAAATGAGAACTTTTATGAAAAATCCTTCTTTTTTAAAAAGTTATTTACCAGTGCATCAGAATTCCCACCCATGTGTTAACACTAATTTTCAGTGGAAAAGTGAGGGAGTGTCGCCTCCACCTTTCTATATACACATTGTTATAAAAAACTTATATCGAAGAGTTGAGTCGAGTGTGTGTACCATACCATAACATTTTGTGGTGGGTGAGATGGAGATGATGAGATGATACACTATACTTGCATGGCTGGGCTGTTGGCTGGGCTTCAAATTTCTGAAGAGGATAAACAGTCATTTTAGTTACTTCTAATTATTACCAACAAATCATTCAGTTATATGACCGGTTATATTATCGTATAAATGTATATGTTGTAGTAAGAATTTCATATTGACTTGAATGCTTTGGTCTTTGATGATGAGATGAGTAACTGGATCTTCTCCTCGCTGTGTTTTTTTTCAAATATTTTTCTCTACTTTCATTTCTGCTGCTGAGATTGAAATGGACATTCTTTCTACATGGCATATAATGAGTATTTGCTTGAGTACCAAAAATTACCATATTTATGATTAAATTAAAAATAAATGCCGGCTATTGCTTTTTTAGCTGCTGTTCATCCAGTCATAGTCACAAGTGCAATTTTTTTGGTAAATTGAACGAGAACTGGATTCATATTTTTTAAGGCAATTTTCCCTCAATTTTGGGCAATGTAGTTTTGCAAGTTGATTATAAACAGTGACAAGTTGCATATAATATTTTTTTGGGTTGTTTTGTGATGGAATGTTGTAAACACGTAAAATTACACCAAAGTAGCCAAAGCCAAGCCACACGCTCAACGAGACTGTGACTGCTATGCAAGCAAGTGTCAATATTTTCGTGGCAGAGTGTCATTGTTCAACTTGTCATAAAATAAATCTGGTTCATATAAAGCCATACAACATATTTTGTATCAAATATAATGGCATTACTACTACTACGGGGATTCTTTTCTGCTGCAAAAAGATAATCTACAACAAAACTGATTGTCAAAAAAGCGGCAGCAAAAAAGATATTAGAATATGCAAACTTATTTTACTAATACTTACTATATATCCATTATATTAAAAAAACCCGTTCGTTTTTTTTCAGCGAAAATGATTGGATTTTTCATGGCTGAGTTAATAGACACATGTTGGTTCTTCATGAATACCATTAACTATTTACATGCATGCCCGCATACATATTACCTACAATAATGATAATAAAAAAGGAGTATAAGCACAATAAACACAACTTCTAACAAAATAATTCACTGACAAAAGACAAGACTGACGAGAGCTGAGAGAGAGAAGACAGAGAGAAGATGAAGAAAAGAATCGTGAGTAGTGACAGTTGTAGTATTAATGGTGACAGAAGCATTAATCCTTTTTCTTCCGTTTCTGTCTGCTGATGACGATGACGAGACGACGGTGGTGGTGATACAACAGACTTTTTCTTATTACGTGGCAAATTAAATACTGTATGTCAGATAAAAATAAACATGGGTACCAACATTGTTGCAATAAATTTGTGAACAGATAAAAAAAATCAAAGGCTTTGTGTATCTTTTCACTTCTGCCGAATCGCTTAAAATATTTCGCTCAATTCAGTTCAAGTTAAAATTGTAGACTTGATCTCTCTCTGACTGAAGTATTTTGTGTATAACACCTGCCCGCTAAGTAGTGTAAAATGTAAATGGCGGAACAAATATATTTGTAATGCAAAACAGGTAACAAAGTTGACGATATCAATTACAAAAAAGTATTATGCGTTAACCCGCTCAAATGAAATGCTCATGATGTGGTCAAATTATCTTTCAACGTATGAAAATGTTTTCTTTTTTGTGCACAAATCTAAAATACAGGGACGTGTTCAAATCAGAGAAAAGTATTCATTAGAAAAAGTACTTAAAAAAAGTTTTATCATACAAAAAAATTTTATCTTGTTCTCGCTGCTGTTTCTTTGAGAATCTAATAATGAAGAAGTTGAGAAAATAATAACCATAATAATGAAGAAAATACAGTAAATGCATAATAATTTTTTTGTGATAATATTCATGAATATGCACACTTAAATTCTTCAATAACTAGTCTTAGAGTCAATAAGGTAATAATAAAAAAGCAGCAGCAGCAGCATAGCAGAGTCATTTAAATTCTTGCATATGTAATTATTTTGTTACCGTTTATTTGATATTCACGCTTTAAAGAAAAGAGAAAAAAAATGTTTGTTTTAATAGAACTTCTGTTAGCTACCTACATACCTACCAGCCAAACAAAACTACAAAAGTGATTCCATTATCTCAAATGTTATCATCAAAAAGTAACTTGAATTTGTTCAATTTCACTTGGAATTCTTTTTTCTTTGAAAATATCCATATAATTTATACTATGGTGACTATTATTACGTGTCATAAATTACATACAACAAATGAAGACGGTTATTAAGATGCTTTAAGACGAAGAAAGGCTATCAGCATAACAATGTTAGGCTATTAGAAATCATATGAATTCAAGATATTGTTTTAAAAGTAGGATGAGCATGGTTGCAATTTCAAAATGCAAGTACATCTGTCCACCTGTTGATCTTTTATGTTCGTTCGCGTTCGTTCTGGTGGTATTCAATGTCAATGTTTGTGTGTGGATTTTCACAAAACTAACAGACAAGTTGATCAATTTTCATGTAAAGATGTGTAATGGTCAATGGTGACAGTTTCACATTAGTAGTTTTCCTGTGGTTGTTTTTCAGAGAAGCAAATTAATACAAAACGCGAATTTACAATAATTGCCATGTAAATGATCAAGTAGCAAAATATTGAGGTTGTAGTGTTGTTTCTTTAACAAATAACACGATAAACTCATTTGATGTTGACATGATGATTGAGTGAGTATTTATCTAAAATACACTATTTTATGTGATGGCTCAACTTCAACAACAGATAAATCTCTGGCGTTAATTACAATTTTTAAGGGACGTTTAGAGACAAGAAAATTTGCGGTTGATGATAATTTGGTGGAACAATGAAACCATGGACCTTTTTTAAACAATAGCTGATATTATAGCTTGTAGAAAATTTGGCATGTTTGTGGTTAAGTTGAAGTAACATTGTACATTGCACACCTTTTAGTATTTCAAACTTTTAGTAATTAAGTTTTAGTTGGAAAAAACAGAAAATGAACAGGCAGAGGAAAGAAAAGTACACTGTTTTTTACAACCTATTATGTATCAAATAACAAAAAAAGATTGCTGGTTGTTATACGATGAGTTTGTTATCTTTATTAGCTTGCTTTAATTACTAATTACAGTGGGTGCTAGTAACCAGTAGCACAAGAAAGTAACAATATAAGCATAACAAGATTATTAAACGATAAAAAAGGCTGACAAATAAGTTAGTTTAAAGTGTATCAATTCTACAGCTTAGTTGTCAGCACTTTTTGATTACTTTTAACCTTTTAATGGTGCATGTAATCTGTAAGTAGATTAATTGACTGAAATTGTTGGTTTTTAATAAAAATGCATTTTTTAAAGATCGGGTATGTAAAATCTTCTCTCTTTTTTTGTGATTCGTCTAGGCGGAGTGTCCGCCCATTCAAATGGAGCCAGTGGACCTGACAGTTAACAAAAGCGAGGATGGGTCTCGCCGTAATTGCGAATCACCGGAGGATGAAGGAAGTAACTCGCTGGTTATGGATAATTCTACTTCAGACTCGGAGGATTCGTCACCTTCCAGTTATTCCTCAAGCTGGAATTCATTGTTATGGGCGAGTAGCTCCAGCTCTTCTCCTTCCACTTGTATTGACCTCAGAGTTAAAAAAGGTAAGATTTCAAAGTTTTTTTGAGTCATTCACAAAAGCATTGTCAAACTTTATTAGCCAGAAATTGTCTAAGCTTTCAACTTTATTTTTAGTTTAAAAAAATTGAAATGGTATGAAAAAACAGTTGTTGTTGAAGTTGATTATTGTCTGCATGTGTAATTAGTAGGATGATTAAAATGAAGCAATTAAGTGGCGCAAGCGCATCATATGAAAATTAATTTGTGCGCCTCATTTACCACCACCCACACTACCTTTTTCAGTATGACTATTAAATGTAATAAACTAATAAAATAAATGGTAATAATAGGCTATATATGAGACGCCCCATGTGTAAAAATTGCTACAGGGTAATTTCTTTGCAAAGAAGCAGAGCGGCATAACTTAAAGACCGAAGAAAAGTGGTACAAACATTGCTATTTTTCTGGACTCTCTGCTAATCACAGGATAAGGAGTGGAGTATAAACTGCAATAAAAGTAGCCTTTCTTTAAGCATTGTTAAGAATGTACTTTAACAGTATCGGCAAAAAAATGGTGGTGGTTTTTTTTAAGTACAAATTTTCAGACAGTGAAATAGCCTTATCTGAAATGTAAAAAAGGCACCGCCGCCACAGCCAAGCCACAGCATGTAAACCAGTTCATTTTGCAATCTCTCTAAAAAAATGACAATAGGGGCATCATAATACATTGATCAACAGTCGGTGGTGCTTGGCTGGTGTTGATGTGATGTGGCGTGCAATCAGTTTCAATATCACAAGCATCGTATCCCCCGTCATATCTTTTGCTTGTCTTTATAATCTTCTTGTTAGTTTTGCGACTCGACTGACTGTATGAAAAAAAAGTGTAGCAGAAGCGTTTCGCTTATTTCATCTGTCTGAGGATAACTTATTTTATTGATGATAAGGCGTGGCGATTGCGGAGCAACAACAACAGCGGCAGTGAGGGATAGAGAGATGAAGCATTCTTCCTCTTTTTCTTCTCGTCTTTCTTTTTTATAACGCCACACAGACACACCACCTTACTAAGAGTCTGTCATATAATAAATAAAGTAGTTGCAATAAAAACGAAATCAACAATGAACAAAGAAAAAAACGCGAGCATCATCATAATCGAGTCAAGTAAGCATGCATGCGTAAGTTGGTGATGATAATAATGATATCCCATCGCATCTCTCAGCTCTTTGCTTTGGAGTTGGGAGGAAAAAAATGACGGCGGTGGTGGTGTGGTGTGGTGGTGGGCATATTTTGTTTTATGCTGACAACAGAAACATCCATAACCATAATATTAACAAGCAATCTCATATATTTTATTTGTTTGTTTGTTATTCGACAATAAACGCCATATTATTATTATTATTGCGCCTCTTTATCTTCTTTGACAAGAAAGAAACAACTTTCAGTAGTGTGTGGTAGCCTTGTGTGATCAAGTC